>RCAB01000235.1:0-42111 GCA_003640385.1 Setaria digitata | reverse complement strand
TACTATTATTATTATTATTATTATTGCTATTATTATTATTATCACTATTATTATTATTATTACTATTATTATTATTGCTGTTATTATTATTACTATTACTATTGTTATTATTACTGTTATTATTATTAATACTATTACTATTATTATTACGGTTTGTATTATTAATATTATTGTCATTGTCATTATTATTATCATTAATTATTGTGAAATAATCAATATTATGTACTAAAATTGAGATTTGAGACAACCATTTAACTAGTTTAATTTTCGAAATTCCGAAACTTCCGTTATTTAATGATGATTGATGATAACTGATCAGTTATGCAAAATTCTAATAATATTACAATCGATAAATATCTTTTATTCCTATTTTTTTGTTTCATTAATAAAAGAAATTCTTCCGTTCATTTATTAAATTGTTGTCAAGTGGCTTTTCTAATTACTTTTCTTTTCTCTCTCCTTTTTCCTTGCCTTTTTGACTTAAAATTATCCTAATTAATCAGTGTTCAAATTTTTTACCTAAAATATTTAACAAAATGGAATTTTCTACTTGCATTATTTTGACGCTCGTTTTTGCATGAAGTTAGTCGAATTGACAATTTAAAAGTTTTAGGCTTAATAATGTTGTTAATTTTTCAATTTTTTCCCAGTCATTAGAATCTGTGACAAAAATGTATGATAACAATGATGCAGTGATAACATTAAAGGTATACTATATATTTTATGGAAATTCATTGCGAGATTTCTATTTGGTATCATCTTCACTCAGAAATTTACCATGCATACAAGTGATAATTTTTATCATAAACTTATGTGCATATAGCAGCTTATTAATAGCATGTAATATTTTTATTCCGAATGATAAAGCCATACTTAATGCTTCAAATTGGAATTTTAAAAATTCATTGTCTTAAATTTAAAAATCGTCTTAAACTAAGAACTTATTATTTAAAATTGAAAAAAAAAAAAAATTTTGGAGCTATGCAAGCTAAAATGATCGGAAATCGCAAAAAAATCAAACGTCAAAAATGAGAAAAAAATTATTTCTTTTCCAGTTATATACCAAACCAAATTTCAAAGGTAAGCTTTTTTTTAAAGAAAATTATACTGTCCAAATTATAAATTTAAATTTCAAACCAAAGCATTATTTTGATAAATATTTCCTTTCTTTACTTATTTCATTCAATAATGTTCAAATAATACCATTATTTCTATCATCATATTCGCCCATACCATTAAAAAATAATTTGCAATTTTGTAAATTTTTTAAAAAAGTTTTTTTTAAACTTTCCGATAAATTTTATGGTTTTTTTGTATGCTTATTGTTGGACTGTAATTTATATTGTTAATGTAAGAGTAGGGCAAGCTTAATTTCAGATTATAATTTTTTATAAATTTTTTTTTTTTTTTTTGTTTTTCGTTTCCGATATTGACGAAATGGCGAAATTTCATCCTGGACTGCTGTTTTTCTTTTTAATTTTAAAATTTCGTTATTTTAATTTCAGGTTTATGAATTTTCGTGCAAGCATACTTCGTTCGACATTAATTGTAATACATATTGCTGAAAAATATATTCTGGCTCAAAAAAATCTTTGCGATATTTTTTTGACCCTAACCAAATCATAAACTAATTTAACATATCGATGAATTCATCATCATCGCATCCTTTATTAATTATAAAATTAATAAGTGAAACTGCTACTGCTATTTGTATTCTGTGATAATTTTTAACAACTAAAAATTATCATGCTGGATGGAAAGTTTTTCCATTAAAAAATACTGAAAGAAAGAAAAGCATTGTGATTTGTCTTCTATTTCATCTGAAATAATTTAGTTTTGAAAATGTCCAAATTAAAATTTCTTTTTCTTCTCTAAATTTCACCAAAAAATTATTACTCATTACAAAATTTGACTAATTCATTTCATATCTTTTACTGCTTCTGTATTTTTCTCCCAGTCTTTATTCAAATTAATTAATTCCCCTCTCCTTTCCCTCCTCTTCAATCCTTTACCACCTCTAAAATGGGTGCTTCCTTGACATCACCCATATCACATCAACCACCAGCAAGTGTTTGCAATCATTTATTTGTGGCTTCCGATGCGCCACCGATTTTTCGGCATCATCCATTAACAACGGTGCAAACAAAGAAGCAATCAGTTTTTACGGCTGGATGGAATTGGTCCAAGAAGGCAGCACAACAGGTTTGGCATTTTTCGGCGGAGAAGCTTTTTTTTTTTTGTTTTTTTCAGATACCATTGCGTTCATTAAGGCAGCCATGAATGATCATCAGGAATGATGATATCGTTATCATTTTGATATGATGTTTATTTCTGTCTTCCGCTTTTTTCTTTTTTCAAACTTCTCAAATCCTTTGTATTCTGAGGCATAGCTTTTAAATGACATCAAAATTAAAATCAATTTAATTCATTAAGTTGTATATTCACTCAAACTGACTTATTTCATCTCAGTGAATGGTAAAATTTTTCCCTCTAACATAGAAGAAGAAATAAACAAATAAATTATATATATATATTATAACTTGAATTATTTTGAATAATTTTCTCTTCTTTTTACAACACTAGGTTAAAAAAAATTTGTATAATTTTTCGGCTTTGGATCGGTTGGAACATTTATGCTAAAATGAGAATTGAGCCCAGACAAAATTAGCTATCCATAATTATTCATTCATTAAAACAGCAAAAGGAGAAAAAAAAAAGAGGAAGCCGAATGTGCTTCTGAAATTTCTGAAATATTTCTTTGGAATATTTTTGTTCGTGAAATTTTGATAAGAAAAAATCTAATTATACAAATGAAAATTGTATTGCTCAGTTAATGAGCGGTAAGGGCAAAAAAATGAATAACTCATTAAAAGGATCTTTACTTCATTTATTTCTTTAGTATTTTAGATATTTGAAGAAATTTCCTACCGGCATAATGTTTAATTTCATTAAAAAAAATTAAAACTCAAAACTCGAAAAGTGAAAATTTCGATTAAAATAAACCTTAAAAAATAAGTAGTTAAAGATTAACGTAAACTAACTAATTCAAATAACTCAAAAAAGACTCTTAACTAAAGTAAACTAATTAAAATAAACTTAAAAAGTTTGAATAAATAAAGGATGCAAAAAAAAAAATCTATTGAGGAATTGAAATCAATGATGCCTGTTTTTTCTTCCACTTTGTTTTTCTTTCCTTTTTTCTTTTTTTTTTTTTTTTTAAATTTTAATTTAGCAAAATATAATTAAATTTGACGAAACCAATAATGTCGTCATTTCTAAACTGGAAAAAAAAAGACATTTTTGCTCAATTTATCGAATTTTCTTTCATCCATCAATTTATTTTCCTTTTTTTTTAAACTTTTTTACTTTTTCTTTTTTTTTTTCTCCTTCATTTTTTAGCATATTTTTCCTCGTTAGCATTCATTCCTATCCTTCCATACATTCAATGATTAGAAAATTTGTTAGAATGAACGAGCAAATGTGGAAAAGAAAAAGGAAAAAAATGAAATGTAATTTATAAAATGTTCAATGGTAGCACAAAATCAGTTTTAATCAAAATAGTATTTAACAATAAAATGAGATGAAGCATTCAGAAAATAGTAAAATGAGTCTAGGAAGTCTAAGCTTGGCACTAGTACAACTAGCATTATGGTAGTCAGGAAGCTATTTACGTCTCTCACCACACGTATATTTGTGTGTCTGTATTTATTTTATTTTTCATTTTCAGAAAAGAAAGAAAAAAAACAGAAGCATTAATTAACGGGAAAAAAACGAGTTCATTCTATTTTTTTTTTTCATCCATTATAGAAATGTTACATTTTGATCACTTTTTTTTTGTTTTTCTTTTCTTTTGCCGATTATATTTCTAATTTAAATTAAAATTAAATTATTCGCAGAATTATTATACAAAATAATAACAAATTTGCTACTATTCCTTTTATGTCGAATTTTTTCATTTGCGAAATTTACAATTAATGCTTATTTTCTCGTAATTTCATGAATTTAGCACATATTAGTAGTGGAATTCTTGTTTTATTTCTTATAATCAATTAATTAAATTTAATTTCACTCAATATATTCCATGAAGATGATTGAAATTTAAAATGAAGCTAATATTTCTATAATTAACGATTGTGTGGAAAAAAAAACAAGAAGCACATAGTGAAAATTTGATGAAAAAAAAGGAAGGGAAAATTTACTATTATTTAAATTACATTAATTATTATATAAAACAATAATTATCCCTATAAATCACAGTGTTTAATAATCAGTTCATAATTAGCCGCTTTATTTCTGATTCTCATCCATTATAATGCGTGATTTTAATTTGATATTAATTAAATCAATTTGATTTCCTTTTCTTTCCGCATTCATTAAAATTCAATAACTGAAATGATCCCTGTCTTATTTCGCTGTTTCAGATGGATGAGAAAAAGGAGAAATTGTGGTAGTGAATTAGTTTCAATGAATTACATGATGATTAGTTAATTAGGCTTTGCAATGTTTTATTCCTGGAATGGAGTGCGGTCTAGTCTAGTCTAGTCCATCTCCCAGTCTAATTACATCTATGAAAGCTCCATTTCCTATCATCGCTATCAGCTATCTCGCCCTCCTTTATCTTCCTCTTATTAAATGTTCCCTTCCAAAAATTTCATCTAACAATTCAACAACCAATTACATAAATGAGAAGCCAGGCGTCCGTGTCTGTCTGTACTGTGTATGTGCGTGCATACGTCTGTGTATGTGGGCATGCATGTGTGTATGCACATGTATGTGTGTATGTGTGTGTACATGCATGTGTGTACATGCATGTGTGTGTGAGGAAATCGGAAGAACTGACTACATTTGCACCCTTTTCTTGCTAACTGGAAATGTTTTCCATTGGTTTTGCTAGCTATCATTTTGGCTTTTCAGTCTGTCATCAAATTTCTTTTCTCGCTTTTTTCATTAGTTTGTTAATTTAATTTTGAGCCAAAATACCGTCTAGGCCAATGTTACTTTGTTACAAATTTAATTTATTTAAATGAATTCCTTATCATTTACGAGCGAATTCCTTATCAGTTGATAATTTTCTCTATCTGCTTTTCTTCCTTTCGTCTCTTTTTTCTCTTTCAAATTTCATTTTTTCTTTTCCTCTGCTCTCGACAGAAAAGAGAAACAAAATGTAACAACAGAGACAAATACAATTTGACTATCTCTCTGCTGTTATTTGGATTGCAAGAGAATTTTCCTTCTCCATTAAAATCGCACACTTCTCATACTTGTCGAATTGTTTGGTAGCGCTTGAAGTTTGAAATTTCTCACTAATTAGTCAACTAGTTAGTAAATTACCTGTGTTTAGTTAATTAAAGAAAATGAATTTCATGTCTGTTCATTTCAACTGCTTGTGACTGCTGTTGTTGTGCACTGGAGAAAAATAACAAGTATAATTTAGTTGATGATAGTTTAATATGATGATAAGTTGTCTACATTAGTGTTTTTTGTTATCTTCTGCAGTACTAGTTTTATAAAATGTTATTTTTAGTAGAAATAAATAATAAGAAAAATTTTAGTATTTGATAAAATAATTGAATCAGTTTAAATAATTATGTTAATTTTGCATAATTTCAGCTTCAAATGCAAGCTCAAACGCAAAAACATCGTACAGCAGCCGTAACATCACGTTCCACCGATTCTATGTTACTATTGGCTACAAATCAAGCAGACAAAAACTCCCGTGAACTACCGTACACACAATTATCCGTAACATTGGACAGTAATCAAAACTATAAAAAATATGAACCAACAACAACAAATCGGCCAAAAAATCGTCGAAATTCATTGGTTATCGTTGATACAACAACTATTATACCGAACTATTACAGTATACGAAAAGAAGTGAAACGAGAATTGAAACTTAACAAACAGGTTAAGTTAATTATTAATTTGCTTAAAAATATATGTATTTAATTATATTTTGATTTACGAAAATTTTCTGTCTTATTTAGATTAAAAATTTTTTGATAATTTTTTTTTTTTGAACAAAACAATATATGATATTTAATAAATTTTTAAGAATGTGTTAAAAGAAATTCTTATTATCACTCAGCCATTTTTCGATAAGTTTAAATGGAAAAAAACGAAAAAAATTTTCAAAAGATCTTTAGTTGTAGAAATAATTCAAAATTGGATAATTGTGAATGGTTTCGGTTTAGAGATGTTTCTTATTTGATGAGTCTAAACTGCATTTTCTTTCTCTTTTCTTTTTTTCGAAGTTTGAAGAAATCATTCAAAAAAGGAAAAAAAAAAAGAAAGAAAAGAGAAATAAGACAAATCTACAGTTGTACTGAAATGTAAAGAAGTCGTAAAAAAAAAAAAGTTATAATATATAATTACTGAAAGTAGCGAGTAAGCCAAAATTATCACTGATATCAAATTTTCTTGTCATTAAAATTGTTGATTACATATGTGTATTAATCATGTATCAGATTCATATGTTTATGCGATAGTAAGAGTATGGAACAAATACACAGATGCAAATTAATAAATTCTAAAATTTAACCAATGTATTTAGAATCAGAATTATTCTTAAAACTTTTAAGATTCTGTCTTCTTAAAAAAAAAAAACAAATAAATTTATGTTACACAATAAATGCCTACAAATAACGATAATGAGTGACATATTTTTCATTATAATTCATCCATTAGTGTCTATCCATTTCTTAATTATTCAAATCAGCAATTGTCCACTTCTCATCACTCACTTTAACTCGACACATTTTTTCTAGTCTTTAAAATTATTTCGTTTCCACTGATACTATTAGTTCATATATCTTCGTGTACTTCATTATTCTTCAGTTATCTAGAAGACAACTAAAACTTCATCACATATGTTAGCTAGAATGGTGATAATGATATTGTTGGTGATGATAAGCGCAAGAATGGATTTCAGAATGAATGAAAACTTCATAAAATAGTCTTAGTATGTTGAAAATAACAATGTTGATAGGAATCAGGATGAATCTCAGAATGATAAATATTTTACGGAATATGTTGGACAAAAGTGACAAGCATAACTGATAAGAAAGAAAAGGAAAATCTGAAATTTTGGAAGAAGAAGCAGTAAAAATTATTTTTTTGCATGCTGTTATTTTTCATGATTTAAAATAGTTTCATTGATTTTTGAATTTTTTTTTCTTCTTTCGTTTTTCGTTAAAATTATTTATTTGTAAATTTAATCACTATGATAATAATGGAAAAAAAAAATTAGGAAGTCAAAAATATGGAATGAAATTATTGGTGAGAAATTTGAAATGCATTTTGTATAAACAAGGAAAATTAATGTTGTTTGATCGCCATAAAGAAAAAAAAAAAAAAGAAATCGCTTAATCATTCTATTAGATTTTTCTTCTTGTCTAATTATTAATTCTATCCAGAAAGCCTTTTTTTCGTCCTTTTTATTTTTATTTTTTATTCGTCTATTCGTTCTTTTAATGATAAAATAATGAATGAAAATTTTAGCAATCTTTTATTCAATCTTTCAATTTAATTTAATTTCGCAACAAAAAGAATTAATTAATCTGAAATTATTTATTCTCATTCACCAGTTGATGATAACGGATTATTTTGTTTAGTTTCTTTAAAGTTTAATAAGTCTCTCATCCTATTAATAAAACAAATAGATGTTTAAATGCTAATAATATTTCATATTTATTGGGAAAAAAGAAAATTTAAGTTTTTTGGTAACGAAATTAACACATCACATTAAACTTAAATTGATTATTAATTATTAAAGTTTGAAATCATTAAAGTTATTTGAGTGCTTAATTTCTTCTCATTTTTCATAATTATTAATTAATGATTAATTCAAGTGTAGTAAGCCGAATTAATTATTCAGTTTTTCATTTCTTTTTTTCCAGCCCATTCCTTGCATTTTCGTACTTGAAATATGTGCACCATCAAATGTTAATTTATTTTAAAAATTTTAATTTTAGTGAAAAATATTAAACTTAATTGGTCTGATGAGCATCGATATCGTTATCACTGTCTCACTGTCTTAATCATAAGAACTACCTTAAATGTAAAATAAAAGTAAACATATTACGTGACGTATGCATGGGAATTATCATTTATGACATCAGATTTTATTAATTTTGATAAGTAAAAATGAATGGAATGAGTCATTTTATGGAATTTATCATTTCATTTGAATAAAAATAAATAAAAACTTCTCTTTTTTATACGTGGAAAATATTATTCAGTTTTTTTCCTGCAGTTTTTCTTTAACAAACTGATAAACTAATGTGATAGACTTAACAAAGGATAACATGGTAGAAGTATTTGAATTTTAAACAAGCTGATAAACAAATTAGAATAATGCATACGTACGTGTACGTTTCTCGTACGTCAAAGTTTAAAATTTTATTTTACTCGTTGCACTGCTGCATAATCAATTCCAATATCATTTTTTTTTTTATTTTCTGTTTGATGGTTTTCTGATTCAAATGAAATTTCTGAACATTCGAAAGAGCTGACTTCATATGTCAATCATTTCAATTTATGTTGAATTTAGTTACAATTATAATTATGAATGTCACGAAACAATATCTTTTTTTAAATTTAGGTTTATTGAATTCATAATTTCTTTTTCCTTTTCTCTGTCCCCTGCTTCCTTTTTCTCCGCATTGAATATTTGAGAGTTTTTCCAGAAATATTTTTTTCCACTTTTATAAATTTGCCACTAGTAAGAAGAGCAGTATTCGTATTTTGAGTGATTAAGAAATTATCTATTGAACTGATAATCATTCGCATATAATTCGCTTTTTCTCGTTCTTTCTCGGGAGAAAAGCTGGAATTAATTTTTCGCTTCTTTCTTTTCTATTTTTATACTTAAATTGAAAGTGTATTGGAAACTTTTAAGATTTTAAAGTTCATTTTAATGCTCTTATAATCGGTGATAGCTTATCAGCTGATATGAAATTTTCCATAAAGTATTGCAATTTTATTTTCTAACATTGCATCAGCAAAACATTTGTTAAATACATATATGTATAATTTAGATTAAAAAGCAAAGTTACTTTATGTATTTTCGAATCTTTATTTTAAAGGTAATTTAAATTGAATGAAATTTATTTATAGCATTGAAATATTTGCAAAAATTTATTACATACTGTTCAGTTTTCTTTTTTTCACAATCATCCTATTGATTATATATTTTTTTTTAATTGGGTAAGTCAAACGAAAAAAAATATTCATAGAAAAGTCAAAATTTCCATCTTCTTCAGTGTTAGATAACTTATTAATCAATTTGTTCATTATTATCAAACTATAATTGATACCCAATATTCATTACAGTCTGCTTATAACTGATAAATTTCAGGATTTTGTTAACAATAATCTGATCAGTCCAATTGGTCCACAAGCCAAGACACCATTATCACCAACACATCGTGCTCAAAAACAACCGTTTGGTAGTAGTTGTGCGGTAAACAGTGATAATGCAAGTATTGCAACAACTATCACAAGCTCAATAACTGATAAGCAGAACTGTAAATTAATCAAAAAAAGTTCAACAGAGTGCGCTGCAAAAGGTGCCATTTTGCTAATCAGATATAATTCTAAATTATCAGAGTCAGAAGTATACTTATTAATATTATTTATTATTGAGGGAAAAATGCCAAATTTGCAATATACTTTATGTATATACATAAATATGCTAATATTTTCCTTATTTCATGTCAAACTACTCGTTCAGAAAAAGTTCAATACGAAATATCTAAAAGCGCAACATTTTTATTAACAAAAATTTAATATAAAATATACAAAAGTGCAATATATTCAACAAAAACAATAATGCAATAAGAAAAAATTTAATATAAAATATACAGGAAAACATAATGGATGATCAACAAGAAAATTAATAGTAAAAATTGCAATTGTGTAATGGAATCATATAAAAAATGCAGTTATATAATCATAATTATCATAATATTTGCCACAATTATAATTATAATATTCATTATGCAACTGTAATTATCAATGGTTTTATTCAATATGATTACAACTATAATTATGTTTATTAATTATCGTTACTGTTGCAATTAATCATTTTTCTTTTATTTTTTAAAACTAAAAAAAACTACTGAATTTATATTGGAAAGTTACCTTTTTATGCAATTCGAACAATTACACTTTTTATTAACGTGTTATTTTCTTTTTGTTAAAATTCTATATTTTATAGCATCAGCACCAGTTGATAATGTAAAAAGGAGAACAGTAATCCAGGCATCGACATCCGAATTACTTCGTGGCCTCGGGCAGTATCTGTCGAAGCAATGCCATATTCGACAATTCGAACCTGCTCAACTTGTCATGTGGCTTAGGACTGTTGATAGGGCACTTTTATTGCAGGTATTTTAATTAATTAGTAGGTGAAATTTAAGATTGCAAATAAAATTGCTTTTTCGAATTAATTACACGAAAACAGAAAAAATTTAAAACATAATTTCAATTTGTGGAATAATTATTTGCCGAGAAAAAAGAAGCAGAAATTGAAATTGTAAAACAATTTTCGACTTAATCAATTAATTACAGGGTTGGCAAGATGTAGCATTCATTAATCCAGCAAATTTAGTTTTTGTTTATATGCTTGTGAAAAGTATGGTTGGTAAAAATGCAACAATTCAAACAGTTGAAGAATTGCAATCAATTGTGCTTACCTGTCTTTATATAAGTTACAGTTATATGGGCAATGAAATTTCTTACCCATTAAAACCATTTCTTATTGAACAGGTTAAACAATTATTATTTTTTTCTTCGATTAATTTTCCTTCTGTTTTTTTGCCGGAGAAAACAAAAGCGGAAAAAAAAAGAAGGATGAAGAATAAAAACAGAAATTACGAGTGAAAATAAAATATTTATGAAACATATTGATATTGCATATCGATTCTCTTTTTTTTAAATTAATTATTTATAAAGTCGAAAGGGATCTCCTTTAAAATTATTTACAAAGTGTAAATCTTAAATTATTCATCTTTTAATTATTAAATAAACTGTTTATCGATTGAGAATATCAGATTATAAACGATAGATTTTGAACTGTTCATGCCTGGAATGTCGAATAAAATGCATCAACTTATAAATTACAAATTTACCACATTCATCTTAAAACTATTGTCAATTTATAGATTTAAACTATTTATGTTTGAAATTAGTAGAAATTAACAAATTTCATGCTTCAAATGACAAAATTATTATAAATGAACAAAGTTCATAATGCCCACTCTTTTCAATCTATGATATTCTAGCTTTCTAGAATGCAAGTATAATTTGAACTCGATAATTCTGATATAAGCCACAAAAAAAAGAAGAAAAACAAAAAGAAATACAACTGGCATCATTTAAAAAAAAGAAAAGCAGCAAAAACAGAACCGATGATTAAAATAAATAATTAATCCGTTGGGATTGACAATCTGCCATCAGTTAGGCACAGTTCTGTTATGGCATTTATTATCACTGATAATATGATTTGTGCTCAAAAAGGGAATGCTATATTGTGTACAATATGCGAAATAAGCTCAAAAAAAAAAAAAGAAAGAAAGACAAAGTTATGTTTTGGAAAGGAAGAAATATCATTTCCATTAAGAATTATTATTCCTCAGTAAACGAAATAAAAATTTGATAATATACAATTTTATAATTATGCTATTCATAATTGGTAAAGTTTTGTTAAAAATTTTTCAAGTTTTTTGTAAAATAATATTTTATAATTATGCTTTTCATAATTGGCGAAATTTTTGTTGAAAGTATAAAAAATTTTATGTGTACTTTTTTCTTTTTTAATTTAATGTATTCCAGCAATTTTTTTTCATGTTTTTCAACTTTTATCTTATGCGGTTTTTTTTTCTTTCGAAATTATGTAAAATTTTTTATCAAAAAAATTTGAAATTTACTCTTATAGGATCGTGATCGATTTTGGGATCGTTGTGTGCAAATTGTTAATGAACGAAGTGCCGATATGTTACGACTTAATTCATCATCAACATATTTTACCGAAGTATTTGCCGAATTGAAACATTATGCTTTGGATGGTTAATGAAAAACAAAGAAAAAAAGAAAGGTAAAGTTTAATTAAAAATTTATGAAAAGATTTATGAGATAAAAAGACTTTGTCAAATAATTTTGCTTATATTTCCATCGAAATTTATTTTTTGCCAGATAATCATTCCCTTCTATTAATCGATTAATTAATTTTCTCATTATAATCTGAAGTATGAAAAAGCTCAAAGAAAAAAACTTTTGCTTTTTTTTTGCTTATTTGCTTGATTAATTGATTAATAGAGATTGATCAGTTCATTGACTGGCTGATTAACATTATTGGAAGTTGATATGACATGAAACTAATTTTAATTTTAATCTAGTTGGAATGATTTTACTTATTAATTCTTGTATTTAACTGTTCGTCATTTCGCTCGCTACAATAATTTCTTTCTTTTTTTATCTGAAGTCTTAATATTTTAAACTTTTACCAATTTTAGCTACTCTTTGACTGCTTCACTGATTCGAAATTACCATTTTAATCAAAATAATTTGAGGATATCACTTTCAGATATATGAAATGAAGAAGCGCTAGTCGAACAATGAAATTGCTTGGTTTCTAATTTACATCCAATTAACGAATGTCACGCAAAATGGTGCTATTCTATTATAAATTAACATTCTATTCAAAAATTTATTAAATTTCTGTAATTTCTTTTACATTTATAACTCAATTTTTTGCAAGCTAAAGTTAAACATTTCTAAATTAATGAGAAAAAATAAAATACTTATTGATTAACAAGAATAAAAAATGAAATAAAATATATAAACATAGATGAGAATAAAAATAAAGTGCTGCCAAAAAATGGATTCAAAAAATAAATAAATAAATGAAATTGTACTGAATTAATTGAAAGATCATACTACTGATGATTGATTCATGATAACATCATTTAGTCAGCAAAGAGGAAATTTTTGAGATGAAAAATGCAGAACTGTTTAATATTAAATAAGATTAATCGAATAATATCGAATAATATTAAATAAGAGAAATTGGATTGTTTAAAAAGCAAATGAGTTTTCTATTTCCCACTTGCTAGTTAATTCAGGTAGGAAATCATGGAATTCGAAATGCACCTACATGTTTGCTTTATTTGATATATTTTTTTTTCGATAAGAAAATTTCAAAGTGCCCCAGGAGAGAGTTCTTTCTTCAGCTAGTTTAACGTAATTGTCTAGCTTATTCACTAACAGTTTTACCTAATTAATTTAGATTAATTTAAGTAATAGTCTTGAAAAACTTTTGAATATGATATGCTAATGTTGCAAATTAATTGGTTTAATATTAGAAATGAGCCCATCTCTTGAACACTAATTAGCAATTTTTTTCTTCTTTTGAGTACACATTTGTATATTTTAAAATCAAATAATTAATTGCTGCTTTATTCTTCAGAGATTTTTGACGAATAATTTTCACTGATCTCCTCATCATTGCTATCTGATTACCCCATCATAATATGTATACTTTAAAATTTGATATCTTTCATTTTGATCTCGGATAAATGTAATTTTAATCATATTTTGCTATCTTTCATTTCGATCTCAATAAATGTAACTTTAATCAGAATTCGTTATCATCTCTTGTTCCGATCTCGAATTAACGCAAATTTAATTTAATTCCAGTCATATGTTGGTGATAAAACAAAGAAAAAACTGCAAATTCTCCTTTTTTTTGTCACTCCGTTTCAAATTGTCACACGAAATTAATTTTTCAAGAACTTGGAACTTTTTTCTTTTTTCTTGAGAAATGCCACCAACTACCGTTTTTTTCGTCTTAGCATAACACTCAGACGAAATTCACCTAATGAGGAATTTTCTCTTCTTTCGGGGGAGAAAAAAAAATGAATGAATAAATTTAAAAGAAAAAAAAGGAATGGCCAAAATTTCTCAAATCATTCACATTCCTCTCACTTAAAAAAAATGTTAAAATAAAATGCAAAAAATTTTTATTTGTAGCAAATTTATTTTCTTTTTAGCGCACAAAACGCGCATGTGAAACAACTGTCTCACGTAAAATTTTATTTTTACACGTCATTTTTCAATTCATGGATTCAATCTTTTGTAAAATTGTTGTACTATACATGTCTGCTCTGTTCTCTGATGCTAAAGTGCTTCCATATGCTTATATATTGTATTATATACTGCCGTAAATAAAGCTTTTTTTTAACGTGATATTATTTGATTTGCGTAAAAAAATGATGGAGAAAAGGTGAGACAAACGTGACATCATTTCATAAAAGGTAATTACGTGAAAGTACATTAGTTACGCCGAAAGGTAAAAGTGTTTTTCTCAAGTAGCTAATGCGTAAGAATTAAAATGATAAGAAACCATATAAGGCAATGATAAGCCTCGATCAAGACAGAAAGAAAGTTACTTGATATGAGGAACGATAAATTACTAGATCTTGAAAGACCAGTGTAACAAGTAAATTAGTTGCATCGTCTTCCCTCAAGTAACTACTGCTTTATTAAGAGCTGAAATGATAAGCAATAAGGAATATAAGACAAATGATAAGCGTTGATAGAACAAAAAGAAAATTACTTGATATAAAGAAGACTTTGTCGAAGATTACTAACTGAATGACTGATTAATTAAGATCTACTATTACAATGCTATGATTACATTACTTGCCATTTTTAATCAAACAATAAGAATTACTGTTGCCTAGGTAGGAACTGAAGTCAAATTATCGAATTTTCATCAAAATTTATTGATATTCTGGAAATTCCACAAATAACAACATAAAAACCAGTAGTGGAGGTTACCTGTGTTACTGTTTAATTAGCTGTGGACATTTGATTCGACAATTGATTAATTAATTAAGTGCAATTAATCATTTCAAACTTTCACGAAGTAAGTGTACGCGCATCGTAGATTCATTTATAACAATTCACGGTATGCCTTCTACGTAATAAAAACTTTTATCTTTATTTGCACGTAACACGTCCAACGCGTAATACAATCCTTACTCTCGCAGTATGTTCATCCAACTAATGAACACTCTCTCTCCGCCCTTTTTTCGTCTCTCTCATCTTACGCACTCATTACAACGTTGCACAGTTGTTAAAAAAGTACATTGCAGAAATATTTTGCATACTAACAAAACTCACGTATACACATTCACACGTGCACTCACATAGCCCACACGCATGCATATGCACGCCATATTTACACAGACATATGCGCAATACATATACATCACACGCACAACACGCACGCACACGCACCCGTGTACATCCTACGGCTATACACATACGCATATACAATACACATATACACTCACGCAGAGGTACATACATATACATAAACACACATACATATACATACACACATACACACATACATACACACATACTCACATGCATACATACACGCATACACATACGTACATACACTTTCCACATACATATTGACAGCAATGGCGTCAACATGCTGGCTGAGTTGCACTAGTCAATTCAACAGAATCTCTCTGTGAATTCTGTTTTCCTGATAAGTGGAGTATTTTACGGCTCTTTTTCCGGATTGCTGTCTTTACACATTCATCCGGTTAAATGACTTTGACTGCTGTGAAATATTGCAGTACTGATGAGACATTACTGAAACATATATTATCGGGCAATAAACTTGTTTTATACCGTGTGATGTTAAATATATTTTTCCCCTTACATAGTTCACTTTCCACGTTCGATTTACGATTATTGATTTTACTGAATGTAAAATATCATCTTTTAGATTTTGTGCTTATTGAAGGTTCAATTTTTAAGTTTTAAATAAATTTTGAATTTTAATTGTATCGAGAAGACAAAAAGAAAAAGCAAAAGGCTTTTAGCTGACTAGTCAGTGGTTGAATTGATAAATTTTTTGGTCGAATTTTTTTTGACTATTTCTGGATTTCTTTTTCATCGCTATTTTGCTGCATGCTTTCTTGCATTAGTGAAAGCGTGTATGTGAATTATTTGTTCATAGATAAACAGACAGGTAGGAAATATTTTCATCATATTTCAGACTATCCCATGGAACAAATCGAAACAGCCGGTGGTTCTGAGGCAATTTTCGAATTGATTAATATTATAAGACAGGATCCAAGCATTTGGGATCGAACATCGACCACTTACATTACTCATTTCGATTTGAAAATTCATCGATTTGCTGAAATCGCAGAGCAACTTAATTTGGAAGCTGGTTAGTTCATTTTTATTATCTTTTATTGCGTTGGATGTTTGAAACGATTTGCATTATAAATCATTAAAAGTTAGATTATAATTTCCTTTTCGAGAGAAAAAATGACTAAAGAAAGTATTAAGGGATGTTTGCTACGTTTGTTGTTGCGTAAATACAATAAAAACACTCATTTCTTTCGTCATGTGTAACAGTGAAGAGAAAAACGAGAAAACAGTATCGAAAATGCTTACACGCAGAGGCTGATTATTACAAAGTAACTTCTATACTTTCTGCACACTGGTTTAACAGTATTTCTTTTTTTTTAATCAAATTAATGAAGGGGAGAAAGGAAGCAAATCCTGTAATGAAAAAAATGACGTAATAAATTGGTTTTGTAAGTCGTCATAGGAGGTTAAAAATGTGCAAGAATGAAGTCGAAGGTCAAGGGCCTATTTTTTCACATGTTGAAATTGTATAACTTCTTTCACATGGAATTTCATCTTTAATTCATTAGAATTTGCTATTTAGCGAAGAACTGAAGTTGAAGATGGGGGTTATTTGTAAGGGACCATTCGCTATGCTTTATATCAAACTGAACGTTATATCTTTTATTTTACTATTGTGCGAAATGTGTCTTTATTTGCATTTAGAAAAATAAGTAATCTAAACAGTTGAAAGAAATATCCGATTTAAGGTCCTGTCTTCTTTGACTTATGCAAGATTACACTGCGCAATCGTTGGCAAGGATGTCTTTTGTTAATCCTACGATTTCGAAAAGTGATTTTGAGTGGATTTCACTTTTTTTATTTTTTCATGTAACAGTAGTCATTCGAAACAGCAGTAGTTTGCTCACGATAGCTTAAAATTTGCAAATTTCATGGAGTTTGTTCAAATTTGTTTTAGTATCGGCCGAAGTCGTCGCATCAGCATGGCGTGAACTGAGTGAAAAGTATCGTCGACGTTTATATGATGGTAAACGTCGGAACGGCGCAACAAATTGGCCATACTTTGAAGCAATGGGCTTTTTACGAGATCAGTATGAGTAAGGATTGTTATAGGCTTTTTTTTTAATATATATATATTATACATCTGTGTTAAAATTTCAGTAAATGTCAGTTGTTCTTAATCTAACGTCTTTTTTATTTATAACACCTGATTTGCTTTTTTATCGCTTATAGCTGCAACTAGCATGGTACTTATCCAGTCTAATTGAATCCTCGTTGCAGACAAACCAAGTGGTATCGTCCGCTGTCCGTACCACGATCTAATCAGTTGTCATCGTCCTCAAATGTTGCGCATTTGGTAGATACATTTTTGACTGCACAAGCTGTCCTCGATGCTGAGCAAACAATTTCAAAAGCAGTTGAACCAATGCTCCCTCTTACCTTGTCAGATTCTTTGCAGGTTATTTATATTTTATTATTAAGTAAAGTGGTTACAGGTAATCTTTCCATACTTGCTAAAATTTACTAGCAGTTGTGATGCATTTCTCAAAAAAAACTTTAAGATCACATGATTAGAGACTTATGAGGGAACGTACAATTTCAGCTTTGTGACGGTTTCAGCGACGGATTATAATTTTTACTGGCCAAACTTGTCTGTTATTGTTTTCAGAAATAGTTGTCTTGCTGCAATTTTCAGTTACTGCTGCTTTTTCGTGGTGTTCCAAGCTTATAGTTTGCAGTAAGAATGTAAATAATTTTTGCTACTTTAGTGAAAAAACAGGCCTGAAGTGAAAAGGCCTTTTCACTTCATGGAATCATCAAAATGAGAATTAATTTAAAAACAAAGTTTTTAATGAAATGGAAAGGAAATAATAGAAAAAGACTATGTTGGCTGTTTGTCAAATTTTTAAAAATTTATTTCTTAGTTGTTTCAGCAAAAAGGAGATGCAGTATTGGCGATGCCAGTTGGAAATGGTGATGAACGAAGTCAGTTCATTAGACTATCGCATTTTGTTTTGTTTTGCAATTTTCATTTCTTTTCATTTTTACTTTCCCTTTCTCTCTGTCTTCCTATCCATAATTCTATTCGTTGTTTTCTAACTTATAGAGACTGAGTTCGCAGCGAAATATGAATTGGTTGATCCCACTTTTCACTCTTTCACAACCGCTGACCAGAACGATTTGAATGGGAAGTAAGTGTTTTTTTTTCTTTTATTTTTTGGTAAGCAAATTTTTTTCTTTTTTAAGAAGTTGATTTTACGCTCTGCTACGAGCTCAATTTTCAATTCGGAAAGTTTCTGTTATTATTATTATTATTATTATATAATTCCAAAGAACAATTCAAGTAACAAATGTTAGATCTGCTATTAGTGACGAATTATTAGAAATGATTGGTCAGCATGACTGTGATTAAATGATTTGTAGATTTCAAAAACGTCGGTATATTATTAACTCTCTTCGTAATTACATATTTAAATAACGAAGTTTTGCCATCTTCTATCAGCTTCAAATAATTCAAAGAGTAAATTGAGAGAAAATGGTTGATTTGTTTTTTAAAGTTTTAAAAAATTTATTATTATTGTTAGTTGTGCCTAATTAAAAGGAATAGTGGAAGCATTTTATTGAAGGTTTATTTTATTTATTTTAATTGTTCCACTTCTTGACCGTGACCAACTTATTGGTAATTATATACGAATTGGTTACAGCGTTGATGTGGATAATATAGCAATAGCTTCCGCTGCTGCTGATAGTACAAAGTCACCAGAAAATTACGATGAAAAGCAGCCAGTATCACCAGCAGCATCTGTTGATGGCTTACCGCAAAGTAGTAACAACAGCATTGCGGACCAAACAACGCCTATTCTTAAAACACGAGTACGAGCACAACGCTACGAAGCATACAGAAACCCTCGTAGGATATGGAAACAGCAGAAACAATCGGCATTGCATGTGGGTTAATCCTCAAATTTTTACTTCTAAGTAAAATTTTTGTCAAATCTATCCAGAGTTGTTCCGAAAACTTTGTCTCAGCCGTTAGTTTAGACCAAATTTCATAACTTGATTTATGGGATGGATATTTATCAACATAAGGGCTAGTATTTTAACTTTTTCATTTTCCTGACAGGTTTATTGAGCCTTGTTTTGTACTCTGTTGTTTAGGAATAATCTGACTTAGAGATACTTAGAGATACTAGATATAGATACATACTTATGGTTAGTTTAATCCATTTTTAAATGCTTGTGAGGTCATTTCTTCGTTTTTGTAGCATAATCCTGGGGCTGTTAACAATACATTCTCAAGCATTCCAAACGGAGAAACAGTTGCAGAGATTTTACGATCTGTGGTAAGTGTTTTCTAATTTATAATTTAATTTTTCCATTTCTTTTTCTCTTGTGAAAAATTTAAGTTTTTGTTGAAATAGCTGCATGTACTCTGCCAATTTCTTCGAAATTTTGTTGAAATGAACACTTTCTAAGACTCTTCTGCGAGGAATCTTTATGTCAGAGTTTTCTTCAATCAATTTTCACTTTTTTTTCATAATTTTTTATTCTCTATTGTATTTGACTCCAGTTTATTTTAGCGAGTGGGTACTTCCGATAGTTCATTACCACAGTATAACTTAAATCCTAACCCGCAGCAGCAGCTGCAACAGCAGCAGCATTCTGTACTTCCTCCATTATGCGACAATCCCTCGAGATGGGAAAATGTTGGTAAGAAAATAACTTACTCTGTGTGATTAAGTTATTACCCTCCTTTAATTGGATAGCTTTTTACGTATTAGCTTTTTGTTAATTTAAACTCGACTATATTTAGTAAGTGTAGTAATTTCGCTTGTTCCATGCCCATGCCACTTGGTAGTCTGTACAGTTGCGCTCAGAGTAGTTATTTAGATATTCTTTTTATCACTAAATTTTGTATCTAGATATTCTTTTCATTATTAATCTTCTGCTGTATTCTTTTTTTCATTTTTTTATTTTTTATTTTAAATATTCTATTAGATCTTCAATGTTCTTGTTTGCAAATTTTCGATATTGTGTTCAGTCGTGAAATTTTTTGTTATGCTCATTCCTGCAGGTCGAGTATGGGTCGATATGATGAAAACGATACGTTCCCCTCAACTGGCATTAGCAGCTCATAAATATATTATGAATACGTTGTTTTCTGTTTTGGAAGCGGACCAGCAACTTGCGGGTACGGATCCAAGTGCAACTCGTATCCGCATTAAAGATAGTGTTCCACAAATTGAAATCACTATGCATCAATGATGTTTTTCCTTTCTGCTAATTAATTATTAGATTCTCAATTTTGAATTGTTTGATTCCTTTATATGAGGTATTTTAAGTTTTAACATAGCACAATCTTTTTTGATTTTGTGATTTTGAAGGCTCTAGTGAGTGCCTGCCTCGCGAAATTAAAATTTTATCTAACTTTTGGCGAGGATAGGTAATTTGCTAATATTTATCCGGTTCATGGATTGATTGTTCATAGATTGATTGTTATAAAGTATGCTTCATTTCACTGCATGATTATTAGGCATAATATTTCAGTTTATCTAAATAAAAATGGTCAGCGGTCAGTCATAGAAAAACCGTGCTGCATGTGTCTAGTGGTGGAAATACAAGATAAATGAGAAAACATGCTTAGCTTATTTTGATATGAGAACTTGGTGATTAATTATTTTCTGGAGGTTTAGTTAATTTACGTTTTCTCTATGAATCTGAAAATCCCCTCTTTATCATTCTTTTTAATAGTGTCTCCATGACGAGCTTTGTATATATTAAATTATTGACATTTTATGAATTTTGCTTTTTGAGCAAATACTTTCCGCAGTTTCTATATGTGATCAAATTCCCAAAAAATCTTTGCCTTATCAAACTCTAAATTCCACTGAACTTTTCTAATTTGTCCTAGTGTTGTTATCTTCAGGAAATTAAATGTGTCCAGACGATGTAAGTTCTTTTCGTCACATGACTGTTTTTTTTTTTTGCAAAATGTTACGGTTACGAACTTTCGAATTTTTCAATGAGTCTTATCTATCAATTTTCATATAGATCTCACCCGAACACTGTTAACTATCATCACTTAGTTTTCCATAAAATGGGACATTTTCCTGCTGACTTCTGAAATCTTCAAATTGTGTATATTATTGATATATGAAAATGTATGCGCATATCTGTACGTATGTAGGCTAATATGTTGAATATTTATTATTCAATATTTATTAAATACTATTTTAATAAACTATATTCAGCATATAAATAATGAAAACAAACATTCCAATGGGATAGAATTTTAAAAAATTTTGGAGTTTTGTCGCGTTACTTCGGATTTTAAATATTTTTTTTTTCTTTTTTTGAAAAATCTATTAGTTTCCACATTATTGTTATGAATATATCCGAAGGAAACATTACAATACATTTGAAAAATTGCAGACGTTAACCATTTAGTACAAATTCAAGATAACGGTCAAAAACATTCAAGGGAAGAGTGCTTGTTTCCATTGGTTTAACAGTCATAAAATTTTTTAGCATTTTATCGATACCGTCGTTACATCTCTCTGCATGGCATGCACATATTCGCCAATGACTACTGGGTATTGTACTTGCTAGACATTTCTCAAACTATAAATTAATTATTAATTCGAAATTGGTAGCATGAATATGCTGAATAATTCTTGTCTAATTCGCAAATGGTTTCACTTAGAAGTGATGGTTCACTTAAGCAAAAAAAACTATTGTTTCATGCTTTTTGTGCGAAGTGATTCAATTTCATTTTTCTTCTTGTAACTTATCATTTTTTAAATGAGAAACATATGGAACTAGTTATTGTTATTATTATCATAGATCAGTGATAATTATCACTGATCGAATTTGTCTACTTATTTGTGTTTGCAAAAAGATTAAAATGTTTTCAAATACCTCGCAGTATTCCGTAATTTTTTCATCACTAAATTGTCCCAAAAATGGCAAACGATCAAGCGGATGGACATGTATGCCTGGACTTTGAAGTAGAAATAATTTGAAATCATTTTGACAACCGCCCACTTCAACAACATTTTCACCCGTTGAATCTGTAAATTTGTGAATTTTTTCTAATTAATCACAGAAAAAATTTTCTACAAATTACCATTTTTATCATTTAATATTTATATTTAGCATACTACTACAGTATGGAGAAGAAAAGTGAATGAGAAAAAGGAAAATAATCAGTACAGCAATTGGATTAATCTGTAAATTCAATAAAAAAAATATACCCAACTGATAGAGATGTTTGAAATACACACTGTTCAGAAGTTTTTGAATTTAATTCGAAACTGACTAACTCAAAGACAACTTTTAAAAGCAATATAAGTTCCTACTGCTAGCATCAAATTTTGCCTTTGAAAGGCAAATAGATTTGCATAAGATAGCCGTTAAATAAATTTACGAAGAAGGCCATTTCAAAAATTATACTATTTCATTTACTTTCTCTTTCTTTATATTATGTTTTTACGAAAGCTAAAATATCAGTTTTGGGACTCTTGAATTAAATGGCTACAAATTTAACTCAAAATCTCTCAAATATTACCGTCAACTGAGCTACGTTGTTTTAACTTCAATTCGTGGATTAATTCAATTTAAGCTATTTTTGAGTAATTTTTTTGTTCTTCAAAAAATATTAATATTATTTTATTAAATATTATAATACAATAATATTATTTATAATATAAATTATAATATTGTAGTATTATTATAATACTATACACTAAATATTCCTTCCTTGCAATAGCATTAATTTAATCAAAAATAAAAATTCAGTTCCAGTACTTTAAATGAATAATCAATTTCTAAAACGAATTTATTCAACTAATTAAAATGCATAACCAACCAACCAATCGTAAGTGCCGAAAAACAACAACTATTTCCGGTTATACAATCGTCATAATCCCATTCACGAATGGTACCATTAATTTTCCGATAAACAAAACAACTAATTGTTGGGTCCACCAAATTTGCAAATGGATTCTCCAGTAAGCCATATTCCATTTGTAAAATAATTACTAAAAACGAAATTTCAAAATTGTTTTCGGCATTCAATTTTCTTAAAATTAATTATTTAATTAATTAGAAACCAATTTACCACAATAATGAGACAAAATTGAAGTAGTAAAATTTAAGAAAAAGATTACAAAAAAGTTATACACTATAAAAGTGAAATGTCTGCTAAAATTTTGGATTTTAGTTTGGTTTCACTTTTTTTCTTTTTGAAGAAGTAAACAATGATAAGAACTTCACTAAATGATAAATGATAAGGAATTTTTTTTTTTTTTTGTTTCAATAAAAGGGTAAGGAATATAATCGATAATATTTAAATTAGATCGTCTTTTTTTTGCATGTATATACTGAAAATTTCAGTAAATGATTAAATTCTCTGATAACCTGTAAAGAAAAGATTTTAAGTTACTGATTGCTTAGTTTTGAGACACAAATTTGATGCAAAAGTCTGATATTCAGCTAATAAACGATTTTTTTAGTAGTAATTTGATTAAAAAAAAATCATACCTGCAAGTGTTGCAGACTTTATCCAACACACCATTATAAGAATTTGCTTCAAATGATTTATTTTACCGATAATAACTGATCCAAATCTTTTCGAATGTTCAAATTTTGTCTGTTAAATTTTTTGAGATTTTGAAAAAATGCAATCTTCAAGTGAAGAAAAATCAAAACTGCAATAAATTTTAAACTTTTTCCTCAAATAGCGAATTTTCATCATTAGCAAAATCATTCAAAACAGTAACGAATTTTACCTCATTTAATAACCCAAAATAGAGCGATAAATTGAAAAGCATAATACATTTAAGTGTAAGATGAGAACTTTTACATTTTAGCTGAGGTAACACTAATTAATACGATGAACTGAATATACTATTAAAACAATTTTATTTATTTTAATTATTTCCATTAGTTCATTCCATCAATTTAGATAGTATTTGTCAAAATTTTGACTGAAAAAAAAGTTAGAGAAGTGAATAATGAAAAAAATTAATATGAATTATGAAGGATAATATTTATAACATATAGTTGAGTAATGCGACAAAATGAAACATTGCAAAAATTTTGTGAATTAAATTTAAAAAAATATCTCTTTCAATTAAGTAAATAATAACTAACAAAATTTGATACGATTTTTATCATTTAGAACTGAAAACCTCTAAATTTTTACACTTTTTCAACTTTCCAAATTGGAATTTGAATCGCAGAATAAAAAATGGAAGAGAAAAACTGAAGTAGAAAAGTGATTTATTGCACATGTATGATAAGAATACACAAAAATAATTGGCATCATAGGTTGGAAATAGCCAGAGCGATAGATTCAAGTACTTATTGATTAACAACAAATGGAGACTTAAAATAATTGTTGAGGTCATAAGGTCAAAGTGTATAATATGCCTGGTGCTGCTTACAACTGATACTTCACATGTCTATTGCTGAGTTGGACTATGATTATCAATGATTATCATTCAAACTATGAATGAAATTTAATACTACCAAAGCAGCTGGGATGTTATAGTCTGTGACTTATCCAGTATTTCATTCTCAAATTTAAATCCATTACGTCATTTCATGATGCACTGCTTCGGTTTTTTTTTTTATTTTGCTTTTTTCTTTCGATATTTACGATATATTCGAAAATTTTTAGAAGATGCAGAAAAATTACAGAAACGGCAAAAATTTCAGCCAACTCAATCACTTGCGCAAGTATTATCTTTAACTAATTAATTATTTGATTTAACGATAAGTACAGAAATTCAGATTGAAAGGAGTCAGATAAAATATTTCGAAAAAATAGACTAAATTTAATTCACTATTAATCACTAAACCTTTTCCTAATTATTAGCACAAAATTGATTGCAAATTAAATTGGTCATAACTAATTAACTGAACGTCAGCAAATTATATATTTTAATCACTATAATCTAGGCATGTTTTCAAAAATATATTTCAAACAGTTTATGCAAACAAACAAATCCAAAAAAAAATCTGTGCATCAAAAAGTTATTTTCTTAAAACAACAAAGTGATAAACAAAAATCATAATACCACCTAAAATTATACAGTTTTTCTCACAAATTCCAAATTTAACACTTTCAAAGTCATTTTTTTCACTAAAACTTGACAAAGTTCCAAAATAATTTTT
Organism: Setaria digitata; assembly: GCA_003640385.1. Taxonomy (NCBI): domain Eukaryota; kingdom Metazoa; phylum Nematoda; class Chromadorea; order Rhabditida; family Setariidae; genus Setaria; species Setaria digitata. The sequence continues at coordinate 16,749 of RCAB01000235.1, read as the reverse complement.
GATCCTTTCCTTTTTGTTTTTCGTTTGTTTTTTTTCAACCATCCAGCAAAATTTGCACTGTTTTCTCCAAAAGTCTTGCATAATCAGGTGGTTTTTTAATTAGTCCCTTTTGGACTCGTTCATGATAATGTTGAACAATCTCATCAATACCATTCATATTACAATTATTCTCGATACAACCACATAATCGTATTGCATCACGATTTGTCGTACGTTCAATGCATGTTCCTTCCTGAAAAGAACGTCATTTCGTTTCAAAATTTACAAAAAAAAATTTAAAAAAAAAAAAGGATAATTCTACTTTTTTCCTTAACTCATTTTATTTCTAAAAAAGAGTTATTTATAAATTTTAAATAAACATAATTCTACTCTTTTCCCTAACTTTATTTACGAAAAAAAAAAAGGTTGAAAGTGAATAATAAATAATAAAAATAATTTACTTCACAGATATAATTAACTGTATCTGATAGCATAGTACCAAGTGTTGGATGAGTACCAACTGTTACGCGATAATCATCTTCACAACCACCTAATTCAATTATTTTGCCTGTTTTTTTATCTGAAAAATCAAAAAATATTTTATTTATATGAGAGTGAAAAAGGAAAAAGTTTTTTCTTTTTTTTGTAAATTTATATATTATCAGAAATTTCAATCAATTATTTTTTAATATTGTTGAATAATTTTGAAAACTTTTCAGCCATAAAATTAATTATCTGTGGGAAATTTACAATAGAAATAGATAATGTTTATAATTTTTGGATTTTTAGTCAATTTAATTAAAATGTTTTTCCTTCGACTACCTCCATTTTTTCTTTTTTTCCACTCATTTAATTTTCTCAATCATAAATTTCAAGTATTTCATTTCTTATGTTAGCATACGTTTCTATCCGTATTTAAAATAATGTAAATTGATATCAGTTGTATGCAAATCTCGGATAATAGATCGATCCCCTACGAAATTATCAAATAATTTCCGTTTCTATTTTAGATTATTGAAAATGTAGTTATAGATGAGGAAAAAACAAACAGAGCATCTTAGTGATAAATTAATTATTAAATTAATTATATATAAATCTTTTTTTTTAAAATTCAACTGACATGAAAATATATTTTAATTGTGAATTACTACTGAATATGTACAATTTCTACCATTAATTTACATATTTTTAAACTGTATTTTCTTTTAAGTATGTTTAAAAAATGATTGATTATTTATTATGGATACACTTTAAAAATGATTGTAATTGATATTTAATTAAGAATCTTCCTTTTTTTCTGCAATAATACAATTTTCACATAATAAAAACAAAATAAATAATTGACATCCTTCTAATTGTTATTTAAACTAAGATTTCTTTTCTTTTAAATAACATTCTAGAATCGGTAATAAAAAAATTTTAATTACTATTTAAGATTTTGCTTTTTCCTTTTTCTTATAACAATATATTTTCATCTTCAAAAAAAAAAAAAATTAAGGAACAATGTATTTAATAAGTAGCTTTATAACAGACCAGTAAATTCGGCACTATAGCAACACGTATTTCCAATCATACATTCATCCATAAATTGTTTTGTTATTTGTCCATTTATCTTGTGATACGTGTAACACGCTAATGACGTACTGATAAATGGTTTTGGAATATCAGCTACTTTTACGAACTGTACCAAATAAAGGAGCCAAAAAACTAAAAATTGTCTAAAATTAATTAGCATTATTTAATTATACATAAAGTTAATTCCAGAAACCACGAAAAAAAAAAAATCAGTGCTTCGTATCAAATTCTTCTTTGTTATGCCTGATTTAAATTTAAAATTAAGAAGGAAAAAACCAAAACAGAAGAAACTCACTGATGACTGAAGCAAATCTATCCATTATTACTAAACAAGTAATTAATTAGATATGTTAATAAATGGATGAATACAGCTTGATTTTACCAATATACCGTGATCTACAAGTATTTCTATTATTACTAACTTTTTTTTTTTGGAAATCAATATAATCATTAACAAAATAATTTATATAAAAGGAAAAAGATAAAAATTTTGTGGAATATAAATAAATCTAATTAGCTGACAAAAATAAGCATTAAAGTTGTTGAAATTAGTTTTTTAAAACCAAAGAAACGAAAATTAATTAATAGATGGGTAAAGTAGTAAACAAACTTGACCATAAAAAGAATGTATTAATTCATATATTTAATGAAATTGACGTTTTCATAACAATAGAATTCAAATTTTTGTCATTAAAAAGAACGAAAAAAATTCCAATGATTTAGTAAATTTAACTGGAAATAAAAAAATAAGGAACATTTAATCAGTGTTATTTTCGGTTCAATTTATTTAAACTTACCATTTTGAATAAATTGACACTGGAAAGGGTTGAAATTAATATTTAACAGAAAATTAAATCATAGCTTAAGTCTTCCAATTTTCAATTATCTGTTCTTGAAGGTTGCTTGAGATTTATTATTAACAACCTAACTTGATCATTCCTATCTCGTTTTTTTTTCTACCGATTTCAACTTCATCTGAATTTTTGTTACCTTTTAAATTTCATTTCAGCAAATTAATTAAAGAAAATGAGCAAGACATCTGAGCAAATTGTAAAAGTGATTGAAATTCAACATAGTTCTCATTTTGATCTGAAATTATTTACTGGATGAGAAGAGAATCTCCTAAAGACTCAGGATATTTCTCTGAAAACTTGATCTGAAATGATTCGTAAGAATCTGAATCAATTACAGCGCGAATTTTTCTTTTTAGTTCAAATAAATCTTTTATTTCGACTACAAAAAATTGGTGTGGCCATTGAAGGAAAAATGAATAAAAGTAAGCGATGATCTATAGATGTAATAAAGAATTCCTATAGGAAGAACTGTGACCAACGTGATAAAAAAAGGTGATACTTCCACGTTTACGTGGAACATATTATGGAAGAACGTCTACAGAATAGAAAATTTTATGCATTTCATGAAAACTGTCCCCTTATATAAAAACGAAATATCGTTTAATAGAACTAATTTTAAAAAGCAATAATCATAAAGAGAAAGAAAAGAGTAATAATAATAAATCTTTCCGGCAGGCAATTTCAAAAGATATTGGAACAAAACCATAGGTAACATTGATTAATTACTGCCAATGAATTAGTTGTGAAATGTCAACTATTCCGTTTAAATTTCTAGTAAGATTTGATTCATTCTTTTCATTTCTATATTTCGTTGGATTTAAGCTTTTGAAATTGAAATTTCTAAACATCTGAGGCTTTAAAAATTTCATTTTCCGGATCTTAAAATCCAAATTTTGCAATAATTTTTACACAGTTGAGGTTATTTCATGAATTATCCAACTAAATTCAAAGAATTTTCTGTACAACACATCTCATTTATTATTGCTTAATCCAGGAATAGCAAACTGCTCTGCATGTATTCCTCCGACAGAAATGTATTCCTCTGATTCTATCATATTTACGTCTGTCTTCACGCATTTTACGTCCACAGGTGCCTACATATCAGATTCATACATACGTTCACTTGTAATCTCTTAACAATCCATAACAAAATATCTCACTTTTTCATGATAAAGTATTAAAAAGAAACACAGAAAAGAGAGGAGAAGATCAATAAACTTGTATATTTTATTATTATGGAAATATCTCTTCCCCCCCCCCCCTCCAAAAAAAAACAAAAAATTGAAAAAGTAGCCAAAAAAAGGAAGAAATTATAGTTTTACTTGTGTTGTATTCCGAGACAAATAGCTTTTCTGCTACTAGTTGATTCTTTTTCTTTCGTTCATTTTTTTCTTTTCTTCTTCCATTTCAGTGATGCCTATTCAATTTCTTCTTCGTCTTTCAAAATTTCCACTTCATCAGTTTGTATCAATAAATACTACTACTAGGTGGGATAATTTGAGGCGAATCATATTTGGTATTTTTTGGCCCCAAATAACAATGTCAAGTGATGGGAATGATGAAAAGTTTGGCATCTTTATTAAGGGTGATTTTTCTCCTTTTTCTTTTTTTGCCACAAGAAATTAAAATTTATTATATATATCTGAAGTTTTTCAAGTTAGATTATACAACCAGGATAAAAAAGAAAAAATCTTTCCAGTACACTGATAAAAAATTTTATTGTTTCAAAATTTAATCTAAGCAAGCATGAACTGTTGCTAAAATGTACTGTTAATATATTTCATATCTAGTTATTGATAGGCGCACATATCAGTTAGCAACATTTCCCCGGTATCAGTTTTTTGTTTTTTCTTCTCTCCAGTTTTAGCCAGAAAATAATTTTATTTTAGATATACGGAAGCCGTACCTTAATAAAGAAGAGCCGTTCCTTTTAGAAGAGAATTTACCATCAACTGATCCATTCGAAGTTTTTGATGTATGGTTCAAAAATATTGCAAAAAAGACTGATGTAACATTTGAGGAAGTTAACGCTGTTTGCTTTTCAACTGTATGTTTGTTTTCTTTTTTTTCTCCTAAATTTAAAACTTTTTTTAAACTTCTAAATTTTAGAAATTTTTTAATTTTCGAACTGCTAAATTTACAACTTTTTTTTTTGAAATTATTCTCTTTTGTTTTTCTAAGCTGTGTAACTCCCAACTATTTTCAATATAACTTTTATGCTCCATCAATCAATTTTAAATTTCCATATTTTTTAGATCTAAAATTCCCTTTCAACTGTTTTCGTTCCAACCGTTAAACGTATTTTGCCCCCTGTTATATTGGTGAAAATTTATTTTGCTGAAAGTATATAAAAATGTTAAAAATCAGAAATTGGCTTATTTTTTCGGTAGTCAATAATCGACCGAAGTCACGAATGGTTTTAATGAAAGAGTACGACAGAGAAGGCTTCTGCTTCTATACACACTATAATAGTGCCAAAGGATTGGAAATCGATGGTAATCCTTATGCTTGTATGCTATTTTATTGGCCTCATGTTGATAGACAAGTAAGCAACTCTTTATGAACCAAAAAAAGTCTCCTTTCCATCGTTTATAAATTGCAACGACATTAATAGTTTCTAAGGATGATTTGAAAATACTGTCTAATCAGATCACTGATAACATCTAGTCTGATAGTCGTGAAGTTTTAATACTCAACTATATGTTGCACTGAATGATTGGACAGTTTGATTTTAATATGATTTGTAATATATAAATAGATAAATATGGATCTGTCTCTCTGATAATTGCTATTGCTGTTTACTTAAGTTACAAGTTTTGTTAATATAAATTAAATCGTTCATATTTTTGTGGTAATTTCTAAAGTAATAAATTTTAATTAATTTGAGGTTCGAGTAGAGGGTAAAATTGAGAAAGTATCTGCAGAAGCAGCAGAATCTTACTGGTACAATCGGCCATTAAAAAGTCGTATTGGTTCAAAACTCAGCGAACAGAGCAAAATTATTCCGAATCGTCAAGTTAGAACTATTTTATTTAGGGTTCCATTCAAAGAAAAATGATTGTATTTGAGGATTGCTACCATTTTTATCATCTTTTTTCATTAAAAATATTTCGATATTTCTGCGTCTTTAATGATAGTGATGGTAAACTCTGATCGAAGTTTCATTGTGATAAGAAAGAAAAATACTTTTAGATTAGATAAATCATGATCAGAAACATCGTTTTATGACAAATAATTTAAAAAAACGGATGAAAAAATTAATTCGTAAAGTTTGTTTTTCTTTAAAAATTTTCTCTTCCTTTAAAATCGATTACTACTCTCAGTCCTGATACTAATTTCAGTTTCATCTTTTATTTGTATCAGTAGTTTTATTTAACTATTTCTCAATTTTTGAGTTCTATACTTTTTATTCCTATTCCAACGTACCAAAGTTTACGTTTTCTAGTATTTGGAAAAGAAGAAAATGGAGCTTGAAAAACTTGTCGCTGAGAAAGGTGAAAAAATGATCACTAGACCTGAAAACTGGTAAAAGTTCCGTTTCATTTAAATTATTTTTTTTCAAATTGCTGATCATTCTGGTTAACTTTTCTTGTTCCATAATCCGAACATTTTGTTCCGAAGTCTTAAAAAATTCACTGAAAAAGAAATAGTATAATCGATTAACTTCGACAAATTTGTACAACAGTAAAGGCGACATTTTTCAGGGGTGGTTATAAATTGCGACCGGATTATTTCGAATTCTGGCAAGGACAGTCGGATCGAGTACATGATCGTATTGTGTTTGAAAGGCAGGATGGAACTGGATGGCTGATCAAGCGACTTTCACCATAAAAAATCACTTTCGTGATAATTTCATGATAATTTTTGAAAATAACAGCATTTGGCTAATTTTACATCTCGAATGGATATGCTTAATTATGCAAAAGTCATTGAAAATAAACTCAAGGAAGAAATTAATATATATTCAAGAGTGAGAAATTCAAGTAGAATTGACCACATTTAAAGACAAAATTTTTCTGCTCAAAAATTATTACTCTCTAGGTTTCTAGTTCGAAAATAATGAAAAAAGCTATCCATTTATGTATTTATTTCGTATTAATCTAAAAGATGTAGTGATATTGCGCTAAATGAATTTGAAAGATGCAAAATTCGAAAATATATTTTATTATAATTGTCTTGACTGATCATAAATCTGTACATTTTCCTCTGTGACACCTTTCATCCTTCTTGTAGTTTTTCTCCCTGATAAATAAGAGAAAAGAGTGAACCATCAACTCTTTATCGTCATCTCTTCAACGGTTTATGTATTTTAGTATATTGTCTTTATTATCTATATGCCTCAATTTCTTGCTATATTTTCCTCTTATGTATTCTCTTTAATTAGAATATTTCATTTTGATTAATTCCGTTGAAATTATCAGTTAAGCCACCTTTTTTGCTGCATAATTTTTCACTCTACCTATTTTATGCACTGCATATTTTTGTTACTTGTAAATTATTTTCATTCAACAACCAGAAATATTTTTGCAACCAAGAAATAAATTTTAGTGAAGCTTTCATTTCAGTTCAAAATGGTCGAAAACATTGCTGCAACTGTTCAAGAAACTGTGCTAATTATTCAGTTGCAAATATTGTGCAATAAAATGGAAGCTTACGAAAATGAGGTGTGTTAGTTATCAATTATCAGAAATCAACAAATTATCTTGGTGACCATTAGCAAGCACTTTTTATCAAAGTTGAATTATTTCACGAATAGACGCAACGCTAACATAGTACTACTACTGCATACTCACAATTTTGCGGCACAGTTATTTTAAAACATGTTAAATTAATAGAGACTGATAATTCGGCTGATGTTAAGGTAATAGATTAGGATTGATAAGTAGATACCTGTAAGATACTAAAATAATAAATTGAGTTTGACAAGAAGACACATCATGAGACGGTTGTCTCTTGTTTATTCATTTATTTATTAACAAAATGATAACAGCGATAACAGTGCTTTATTCAATAGCAGTAAGTTTCGTTGTCAATTATCACTGTTATCATTTTATGCGATGATCTGTTGATGACTAAGATAGTCACTGCCGCTGTTTAATGGCTTGTTGTTGTTATAAATAATTTTAATTGTTGCTACTGAAACCATTAAATCTGCGAAGTATTTTTATCAAATAGATAAGTGATCAGTATTAACTGTTCAAGCGGAAACTACTCATTTCTTCATGGCGAAACTTGATGATAGGCCAAAGAAAAGAAAGAAGTTGACCAAATTGCGCTCTAAAATTTTGCATCATCAACTGTATTCATTTGAATTTCAACAACTTGCAAAAGTTTTCTGAGACCAACAAAGTGTGAAAAATACTGGCGATAATTTATCACATTCTGAAATATGAATTTCTATTGTTACTTTGAACTTATTCGCAACATTTTATTGTTATTTAATTCCTGTTTTAATTAATGAAAAAAGCATTAAGACTCCACTTTAAAAAAAAAACTGTCAAAAATATCTACATTAGCTAAATTTTATTTTTCAGAAAAACAAATAAACTAAGAATAGGACGTATGGAATGTAAATGTAAATTCTTTTATGGGAATTGCTTAGAACTCTGAAATGACCATCAATTACATTCTTTCGGTGCTCTTCAATATTATCAATTCAGTTGGAATAATCAAACAAAAGTTTCGTGGGATTTCCGTGCTCAGTCCTATCATTTGGTCTACACGGCATTTTCTGTTAAGGATTGGCTCAATGATATTCTCTATCAGTGCACGTAGAATTGAACCACACACTCCCGGTGAAGCAGTGTCAGTGGTTAACCATTGCTCCACCAATCCATCCTGTTAGCATTCTTAAAATGCTTACTAAAATTTTTTCTGCAATATATTTTCTTTTTTTTTTAAAAAATTTTGCTCCCTAAAATAAAGTTTTTACCAAATGAGTAGGAGATTTAGAGTGAAAGATGATATTGCACATGATAATACAATTACTTGCTGAATATTGTTGATAGATTAACAGTGATTAAAAGTTTCAATAACGATCTTTTATTCTTCCTCTTTTTACATTTCTTTAGGATTATGTACTAAAAACCTCTAATACACTACTTTAATAGAAAATTTTAATCAAATGCTTTAGCAGAGTAATTTTAATCTTTTGCTTCAACTTAGCTGTAACAGATGGAGAAGATTCCTAAAACTATAGCTTGCCTCCGGTATATTACCATGAAGCAGGCTTTTTCCACTCTGCGATGATTGTTTTTTTTTTTTCTTTTTTTTCTCAACATTTTCTTTTAGCTGTATTTACATTTAGGACGACAGCTAATAAACGAATTAATGCATGCATATATATTGTATAAACGTGTGCATACTTTCGTTTTTAGTCACGTACGTGAACGAGACATTTCAGTTCTCAGTTCTTATTTTTGAAAGTACAGTTTTAGATATTTTAATTTTATGGAGGTATGCATAGTTATATTTCCATTTATGTACATGAACTAAATTATTTTCGACACTTCTCAATTTTCATTTCCGAAAATACAGATTTCAGTGATGTAAAACATGAAAAATTGGCTATATTGTGAATTAGGAATTTTTTCCTATTGGTTATTAATTCGCAAATTCCACTTACTAGTCTGGAATAGAATTTACATATCGCATTGGGAATCTCCGTATTAACGACTTTTATGGTCTTTTCCTTAATCCATAAAAATATTTTGCAGGATTTGGACGCTTGCAACTTAAGCATAACTTAAGTGGAGAGTGCCGGCGTATATGAACTATGGTATGTTTGTGATTTATCTTTTTTTTTTTTTTGATAATGTAATTATTTGCTTGTACACCAGTTTCTCGTAATTTTATTCATTTACTCATTCCACTTGGTTATTTACTTAATCATTAAATGTAATCGTGTCCAACTGGTGCTTTTTTTTTTATAAATCTTGTTGAGAAGATGGAGTTTGGACGTTTAATCGAGCATTTTTTTCTTCTTATCATTTAAAATTATTTGAAATGCAATTAGGAATCAATTTTTTTAGGACCTCAGTGACCAATTTATATTTTGGACTAAATTTGAATTATATGGTTATATATACTATTAATATTCATTATTACGTGCTCTAGTAGAACCTCTGTTCTTATATACTTTTAGTTTTTATCCTGCCCTTTTTACACATATAGTAGTTAACTTTATCATCAGTCATTTTTTTTTTAATCTATAATAAATTACAACCCTTCTAACTTTTACTGCAGTCCTCATTTCCTCATTGGTTTAAATTATCATTTTCACTAGTAATGACAGGTCTGTTTCCTCAGAACCACTCAAATGTGGAATTTTTTTTTTACGAGGAAGATGGCTATTTTAGAAAAGATCTTTTAAAAAAGTATGGGAATACAGTAAGAATGAATAAGGTAATTTACTTCTTTATAATCGGTTATTGGAACTAATAATGAAGCTGTTGCAGAGTGCTACGTTACAGCCGTATTTAGAAGCTGTGCGAAAGACATTAGAAGCCGCGATGTGCTTAGAACAGTTCAGCTCGCAAGTTGTTGAAAGGCATAATAAACCGGAGGTAAGCTATACACAGTATTTCTTATAAATTTTATTTTTCAGGAAAAGAGTGAGTAAAAACTTTTTTCTCTCATTATTTATCTTTTTTTTTTTTTTTGTAATTAGAAATGATTTTTCTCTTAAACTTTGGTGCAGTTTTCGAGGCTAATATATTTTTACTCTTGTGATTAGCAGTAAATCGGGACTCCAGAAAAAAGACACTAACTGAATGTTTTGTAATTACAAATGGTAATTAATGACTAAAGTATTTTGAGATCTTTTTTTTTTCTGAAACCTACGATTTTCTTGTAATTCATAATGTACATCATAATTAAGTGTCCATGAAAGATTCGATAAACAACCATTTCGCGTGACAAATTTTATTTTTTTGTTCACAGCTTCAGCGACTTTTCTAATATCATAAATGTAGACAACTTCCTTTTACTCTTAAAAAAGTGATTACTGGTTGTAGGTAGAAGTTGGCACGTCATCCGAACTCTTGTTAACTCCAGTAGTTGTATCACGCAGTAAACAAGAACGTGTCTTAATTGAACCATCTATCAATTCGGTTCGCGTCAGTATTGCTGTGAAGCAAGCTGATGATATTGAGAAAATTTTAACTCACAAATTTACTCGTTTCATGTGTCAGCGGGCTGATAATTTCATCATACTTAGAAGGTCTTTTTTCACCTATTTTTTTCTTTTTTTTTTCTTTTTTTTTTTTTTTTTAAATAATGTAGGTTTATAGGTAAACGTCTTCAATTAGAGTGTTAATAGACTGTATATTTATGACATAGATCTATTTCTAAAAGATACTCTGTTTTAATCCTGACCGTGGAAAATCATTGTTTGTTTATGCCAAATCAATTTTTATAGAAAGCCAATGCCAGGTTATGATATATCGTTTCTAATAACTGCAACGCATACAGAAATGATGTATAAGCACAAATTGGTTGATTTCCTAATTCACTTTATGCAGGAAATTGATAAGGTATGTGTTTTGCGTCTTTTTATATATCTGGATCGAGGGTTTCCAGAAGCTCCATTCGTTATCGTGTTGTGGATTTTTGATGTTCTCTTTGTTTATTTATATGACCCCTTGTTATTACCACCCTCAGGTACCTTTTATCCTTCCCTTTAATAGTTGAATAGAATAAAGTGGTGTATATTTTAAGGATTTTAGAGACCTTCGTAAAAAGTTGGAATGCTGATGTTCTTGAATCTTAATTTATTTCGAATGCTTGCACAATAGGTAATATTGAGGGTGTGCTCAGATGAACTTAATAGGTTAAGAAAACTGCTGTTACTTTCGTAATTATCGGCTACTGCTATAAGTTTGTGGTGCTCAGTTTATAGGTCGTATTATTTGTTAATTGAATTCAGCCTTCAGATATTTATTGTTTCAAGTAGTTGTAATTATTTTTATATAAGAACAAATGTTTTTCAGGAAATCAGTGACATGAAGTTAGCACTTAATGCTCGTGCTAGAGTTTCAGCTGAAGAATTCTTGAAACGATTCAATTAATTCACTTATTATTTGTGCGTATACACTGTACAGCTCATCGTCTAATTTTTGGGATGCAGTTCTTTATGGCTGTTTCACTTTGGACCTGTAATTTCGATTTATTTCGGTCTTCTTTTCGGTGACTGTTGGTGGTTACTGTTACATAGCGATGAGATCCGACAGTGTATTATTTCTTTGTGATCATGACTGATATGCTTATTACATTTTACCGCATTTTAAAATGTACAAACCGCATATCGAATATTATTAGTGGGTAAATACTTGAATTGTACAGCAAGGTCTCAGCGCAAATTTTATTCGGAAGCTTTTTTAATCATTCAGTCGGTAGTTCAGTATATCTTAACCCTGTCCACATGATTTTAACTGTTATATTTTTACAGACTGAGAATGCATATAAACTGAAATTCCTTATTAAGTTGTTAAAGTGGACATCAGTGTCTATGAGATGCATCAGTATTTACCATATTTCAAACTTTTATTATGTTATAAACTGATTTTTTTAATTTGTCATAAATTATTATTTATTGTTATGTTTTCTTTTCCTTTTGCAATTTACATCGTCTTTTTTTATTACTGTTTTGCTTCATTTTCCAGCCCTCTTCGTCAGCTTTTATTTTTATATATGTTCTCGTTAATATTATTTAATAAATACGATATTTAATTTTATTTGTCAAACTAAAAGTTTTAAATTACCAACTCTTCTATATCTCGGTTAAAAACCGCCACGTTTTTCTACTTTTTCAATTTACATCTGGAAAGTTATGTAATTTGAATTTTTTGTACTGCAGGTAATGCTGGCCTTATTTTTACTCTCATTGCTTCTTTGTGCTGTACAAAAATTAGCAGCAACGTTAGAAACCTCTGTTGAGCAAGGTGCAACAACATATAAGATCGAAGGACAGATTATTGTCCCAGAATCATTTAGTCTTCAGAATGGTAAACTGAGCCCAAGTCGTGTTTTGGTGAATTACGACTTCAAACATGTTGCGTTTGTGAGGTTGGTTGTCTCTTTTGTCTCTTTTAATTACCTATTTCAATTTTGAAATGAAATTATATTTAGAAAGTGTTAGACCGCCTAGCCAAATATGAAATGAAACTGCTTATATCAAATGGAGTTTTTAAAATGTTTGGGAATAATTGCAAAATTCATTTGCAGGCATGATGGCACGTTCGTAGTTTCAGGTGTTCCACCGGGTTCTTATATTATTGAAATTTCAAATATCGATTATGCTTTTGAGCCAGTACGTGTCGATATTACTTCAAAAGGAAAAATAAGAGCTCGTCGCCTTAACTTATTGCAGGTTTTTTTTTTTTCTTTTTTTTTATTGCTTTCTTGTCTAATTTTTGTATTTGTTGTTAGACTTCTAAAAAATCAATGTCTTTTTTCGAATTAATGGAACTTTCCTTCCATTGGATTTCAAAGCTTAATGTATCTGTGTTCTCTGATTGATCGTTATCTCTTCCGCTATTCATTAATGTACTATCTAGCCCGTTTTAGATGTTTTATTCATTTCATTTAAGCCGTCACTGGTATCATCACTTCCGTATCCTTTGCGGTTGAATGCACTACATCAGATTAACTATTTTCGACCTCGGGAAGAGTGGCATTTAACGGATATGCTTACTAATCCAATGGTTTTAATGATGGTTGTACCTCTTGTTTTGCTTGTTATACTGCCTAAGCTTGTGAATGCAAATGATCCTGAGGTTAAAAAGGTAAAAAAATTTTGCAAATTTAACAATTTTCATTTCTCCATTTGGTAAATCGATTATAGTATCGGTCAATATTTGATTGAAATTTTTAGTAGGTAACATTACTCCGCTCTGGAGAACAATCTTTATTGTAATGGAAAAAAAAGCATTCGGAAAGTATTTTTGCTCTAGAGGAGAGAAAACTGAATTTGTGATTACAGTGGATCTGTGTGAGTAGTGGAGTTTTTGGATCATGGTGGTTTTTTAATCAGCAATTTATTGCTTATTAGGAAATGGCTAAGAGTATGCCTCAGATGGATGTACCAGACGTTTCGGAAATGTTGGCTTCATGGCTTGGTGGAAATCCAAAGAAAACAAGAAGAGCAGTAGCAGGAAACAAGAAACGACAATGATATATTCCATTGTTCTTATCGACCAAAGTGTTCCTAACTTCTGTTACAACTATTTCTAGCATAACTTTTTTAAAATGTAACACTGTTTAATGTTCAAGGATCAATACAAACATTTTTGTCATAACCAACCTCGGTGGACTGATATCTAGAAGTACCTCGTTTTCTTTACTTCTTTCAAGTAATAAATCATGGTCAGAAACATAGTTATTAAAGTTTAGTGTAGCGATTTAGCTAAATTTTTAATCTGTTTCTTTCTCGTTCGTACGGGTTGTTTGTAATGTAGCTATCAAACTAAGTTTTAAAATAATTTGTTTAAATTCGTTCTGCACTGTGAAGTTTTAGTTTTGTTTAACTTGCTTAATTCATTTTTCTCTTAACGCTTCTGTATATGCATTCAATGTGCTGCATAAAAAAAATTTAAATGGTTTTTAAGTTTTGGACAAGCGATTAATATTTTGTTCTTGAGGTCTAAATATAGTATTCCTAAAAAGCAGTGCAATTAATCAATTTTGCAGTTTGTTTCCAAATTCAGTTTTCTGCCTGTTATTCCACATTCATTTTGAAGGCTTTGAAAACAATCTGAAGTCATTCAAATCAATTTTCTCATTTTCTAATATTTTTAATCATTACTTACAAATTTATATTTTTCGAACTAAAGAAAAGTAAATGATATATAAATTTACAGTATATAAATAGAACTAAAATAAGCGTATAAGGAAATGGCATAAAATTACACACTTCAGCTCATCAAATTGTTCGTGTATGTTTAAATGTCCGTTTTGGACACCTGCTGGGATTTTTAAATAATTAATTAGTCGGTACTAGGATAATGAGTGCATCATTTCCTAATTAACTGGTACTGCAGTAATTTCAAAATCCATAAGGTGGTGGGAATGATGCGCTAGCACACGGATGATTTGCTTGTGGTTGGCTGAGAATTTTCGACTGTAATTTTAGAGAATTATCACTCTCAGTATCCCTCGGGTTACTACATTTGTTCTCCTCAAATAAATAAGCAAAAAAAGTCAATACGGTGCGCAAATTCTTCTATTAATCGCATCATAATGACACGACTACTGATTAAAAATTCTTATCAAATGCAAAACTAATTCCTAATAACTGAAATATTTTCATTTGGCAACGTATTTTACATCAATTCTAATTCATATTAAATTAGTTTATTCTTGTCAATACCTTATTTCAAGCGTCGCTTTCAAAAAAGTTGTCATGGAAACACCAAAAGCCTTCTGATTAGACGTAACAAGACATTCTCTTGGTACTGCTTTAGTTTGATTCTGTTGATTAGGTGATAAGTTTATATTTAATGAATAAAATCCTAATCCTCTGATTATTTCAATGAAAAAAAACAGATCATATGTAGATATTTTGTAACATTGCACTATCTTGTTCAATGATTTTCCGTTTTTTTCTCTCTTACAGAAATTTCTAATGAAAAATCTCTTTCTTAACTGACAATAATGTGAAAATGATAATAAATTTTTTTTTCTCTTCCTCTATTGACTAAATGATGTAACTTTTAATTTTATTTATATCAATCATAAACTGTGAATAATTTGATTTGTTGTCCTTAAAGAAATCAATTTTTAATTCTCTTTAACAAGATTTAGCAAAACCAATTGTTTTTTATTTCACTATTTGCTGCAAATACGCCTGTCTAGCTTTAAAAAATCATGCAAGTCAAGATATCATTATTTTTGGTAATAATGATGCAACAGATGATAATGACTTAATAGCATATTATTTAATTTCTTCTTGTATTAGATACTTTGCTACATAATTTTTCAGTCGTAAATTCGTAAAATTTAAATTTGCTACAGCAAAGAAAACTATTTCATATGTCAAATAAACGAAATAATTCAACTTAGCATATAAGGGATTGTTATATGTGTATTATTTTAGCCACTCAAAGTTGATCGTCAAATTAAATTTTCATACTTGCATATTTAAAAATGGGATTACTATCACAAATTTCAACAGCTTTGGGTGTTTCACGTAAACAGGCAAAAGTTCTGATAATTGGCCTTGATAACAGTGGCAAATCAACAATTATCAATCACATGAAAATACCAGAAGAGCAAGTAACTCAGGTCTTTACGTTTCTAACATTCAGTAATTTAATTTACAGCAGATTTTTGCTGCTCAGCAATAATCTTATAATAAGTGCATTTAAATAATAGGCACAATTAATAATATCAAAAATGATAACAATAATAATAATAATAATTAATAATAATAATAACAATAATAATAACGATAATAATAATAATAATGATAATATTGATAATAATAATTATCAATAATAATAACAAATAATAAACGCGCAATAATGAAGAATAAAGGAAATCGCTTGTCTTTTTTTAAAATTCTGTTAATTATTATTAACAAGTGCAATTTACATCATAAATCGGTGCCAAATAATATCAAAGAATAAAAACTATTAGCATTTGGTTTTATTATAATAATTGATTAGCCTAAAAATAAAATTAGAAAAAGAGAAAGGAATTATTGTTCTTATGAGGAAAAATAAGTATATTCAAGACATTCGAATCTGTATTTGAAATTCCAAAGAAAAAAATTGTTATATTGAAGAAAAATAACAAATTAAATCGGTTGGTCATTTCTGTTGCAATAATCTTAAAACAAATTATATAATTTACTAAATTATTGTTAGGTTGTGCCATCAGTTGGTTACACGAACGACAAATTTGTTTTTAACAATACAACATTTTTCGTATACGATATGTCTGGACAAGGTAGTTTTTTCCTTTTTTTTTTTTTTTTTTTCAATTTAAAAATGAAGAATTTTTATGAAATCGGCAATGGAAATTTCATAAATTTATAAAACCAGATCTTATACTCAAAGTGTTGAAAATAATATAAATTGTCTATTTTGAGATATTTTTTTTCTAATAATTTCAAAAGTTAAAAATAAAAATTCGTGTGATAGGAAAATATCGAAATTTGTGGGAAAATTTTTACAAACAAGTAGATGGTGTTATATTTGTTGTGGATAACAGTGATCGATTACGAATGGCAGTGGCTCGGGATGAATTAAGTCTGATGTTGGATCATCGAGAATTTGCTTCCAAAAAGGTTCGAATAGTTTTGATTTTTAATTTTATCAACTGTCAATATTATTATTATTTT
>RCAB01000234.1:0-97172 GCA_003640385.1 Setaria digitata | reverse complement strand
TAATAGTAATAGTAATAGTAATAGTTATTAGTAGTAGTAATAGGATAACAATAATATTAATAATAATAATAATAATGATTAATAATAATAATATTAAATTATTAATGATAATAAATAATATTGACAATAAATAATATTTATAATAAATAATATTAATAATTAATAATCTTAATAATAATAATAGTAATAATATTAGTATTAATAATAATATTATTATTATTGTTATTATAAGAGTGATGATATTATTGATGATGATGGGTTAATTCATACTTTGCAAAACTGAAGATCCTTTCGTGTCTGTTGCTGTATATGATCAACAAAACTATAGACGATTGGCATAGTGATACATACTGATAAGATGGATATCAGGGAAAAGGTAACAGCCGCATAGGCAACCGCCTTGTATGCGCGCTCTCTCTGCTCCTCCATTTTTCGCCATCGCACTGACGAACTCTCGGGGCTTTTATACTCTCCGGGAACACTGGTTCTCGGTCGCCGTCGTGGAACGCATATACATCGCAAAAAATTCTTCTACACCTATCGTCATCTTCGCTCCTCTCCTTAACCGTATCCTCCTTCAGTGCTACCTCTACCTCTACCTCAACCTCATCCCGATCCCTAATCATGCCTCAAACAGCTATCATATCATTATCATACATCGCTCATTTATCTTATCTCTAGTCCATTTCATTTCAGTTCCTTCCATCGAAAGAGTTCATATGTATGTGAATATATGAACTCATTCATATTCCAAACATGACAGCCAGCTAATCATTCACTTTCAGTCTTGAGTTAGATGAAAATTATACATGCGCATAATCTTGTATGCTTAAGAGTAGACATGTCTTTTTATCCAATTTTTACACTTATCATTCTTCTCTTCTTTAGTTTGTAAAGTTATTTACTTGGCTGGAATGGTCATTATTATTTCTTGCTGCTATTTTCAAAATAGAAAAGCGGAAAAAAAAAAAAAAGAAAAAGAAGGGCTTTCTTTTTATTTTCTCGTTATTAAATTTCCGTGCTGTACTTCATTTATCAGTGATTTTAACAATTTCCATCCATGACAAAATCATCAAAATTGTGCTCCTTCCACTTTAAATAGTTTCACGGAACAATAGTTGCACTTTCATAACCAATAGCTTTCTTCTATTTTTAGCTCTTGTCCTTTAAAATCCAAATCCTAATGATGTTTACATATAATTAAGCTCTAGTTATTTATCATACTGGAAAAAAAAGAGGAAAAGAAAAAAATAAGGCTTTCAAGAAATGTTGGTAGTAGCAATCGTTATCACATTATCTATATATTCTTATTAATTGATTTGTTAGATAATTAATGAAATGGTATAATGTTTCATACTTTATTGGTAATTTAAAATTAAATTTTTCCTTTCTATCAATGAATTGAAGAGAAGCTGTCAATTTTATCGGTCTCTAATTAATTTTATATATATATATATTTTTTTTATATATAAAACTGCAAAATATATATATATATATATATTTTGTTAGTTAAGCAATAATATAGTTTAATATGCAATAAACAGTGGTTGAAGTGCAAATAAGCAAATAAATTAATAAACATATATACTTACATAATTTTATATATAGGTACTTCAACCATGTATATTTTCACATTATATGCAATATTCCCATTTTCTCAATGATAAATGAATTCATTGGTGTTATCAAGTATCAAAGTTATCTTCCAAAAAAATAAACAAGTAATTATTTATTTCAAGATTGTTTTGCCAAATATAAAGTTCCTATTAATTTAAAATAATTCTTTGAATACGGTAATTAAATGAAGTTGTTGTTTTGCAGAAGCTTATTGTTACATGTAATTAGGTGAGCATTCTTTTTTGTAAATGTCTTTTTTACTACCACCTTTATTGATAATTTTAGATAATTAATGCAGGAAAGTTGGAGGACCGTATAAGTGGTAATGAGAAAGAAGGAAAGAAAGAAAAAGATAATTGGCACGAAAGCTAAGAAGTTAATCGTTTCGATTTCGCAAATTTAAAGTGAAAGGTACTTTTTTTTTTTTTTTTTTTTTTTTTTGTAGGTTAAAAAAGGTAACTTCGCTATCATTCTTCTTTTCACATTTTTACACCATCAACAGGTAATAGACATTCCATAAAATTATAATGCATATGAAGCAAATAAATAGTCTTTTGAGATTTCCTCTCTTTTTTTTTTTCTTTTTAGTTTTTCAAGCTACCGTTAATTAATTAATTTTAATTGGAAACGAATAACTAGCGAGAAGTAATTGAAATAATGTTAGTTAATTTATTCGTTATTGTGTAAATTAACTTAAGCATCATTTCTGATACATTTCCAATTTAATTGATTCATAATTCATTTTAACAAATAATATCATGTGATATATGTGGACAAATTTTTCATTGAAAAAAAATAATTCGATTTGTTATTTCATTTTATTCAATTTCATTATTGTCAGCAAATCTTACCCTTTTTTTTTTCCTTTCTTTTCTCATTTTTTTCTGTTTTTTTTTTTTTTTTTTTTGTTGATCCTGGGTTGAAGATGATTGAAATTGATCAAGATCGGGCATTTCATACTTTCTCATTCATCAGACTAGTTTTACTGTTTAGTTTTGTTAATGTTTTTTTTTTTGAAGAAGAAGAAGATAAATCAGAGCAGAGCCATAGCGGAGAGGGAGCAATGAGATAGAGCGGGAAGAGGAGGAAATCGATGTATAATCCTGAAATTTTAGGACATTACATCTTTAACTGATGTAATTTACGGGCAGATTTAAATACCTTCATGAAAATTTTTACATCTTATCAAAATTTCATCTCTGTTANTATTTCTTCTTTTTGTTTTTCTTTTTAAATATATTTGTTTTGCCAAAATTATTATTATTATTTTTTTTTTTTTTTTCAAAACCATAATTATGCTTAAAAAGGATATTTCGCTTTTACCACTTACTTTTTCTTCGTTTTTTTTTTTTTTTTTTTTTAATCAGTTAACTATTTAATCCAAATTTTCATTCTATTATCGTCCTTCTTGCCATGTAATTCAATTCAGCCTCAAAAATTCCTTAAAAAAAAAAAAAAGAATGATTCGCTTTGTAATTACCAGTTTGCTGTATTTTATTACCAGTTCTTTCATTTTAGTCATATAATTTATGAAAGGATAATTTTTTGTGAAGCCAAAATTCTTCAAAATATAAACAACTAGAAGTTCGAAAAGACCCAATAAATGCATTAGAAGAATTTTTAAGGAAACAAAATAGAAACAAAAAGCAGACGTATGATTTATAATTTGTCATGATGTGAATAAACTAAATTAGAATAAGCATATATAATATCCATTTCTTCCTTCTTTTTAATGATTTTCTTATTTTTAAAAAATATAAAATGAATTTAATTTAATAAATTTTACATATTCCATATATTTCAACAAAATTTTCTGTCTATTTATTTATTTACTTTTTTTTTTCCCCCTAAAAAATGATATATAAAATGATGCGGTTAAAATCTAAGAAATTTTACCGGTAGTGTATCAACGTTACTAATTCATAGTATGTCGATGATATTAATTGCTTGAAATCTCCAGTTTTTATTTATTTGTTTGCAGATAATATGTATTCTACAACATGCTTTAAAATAAGAAGAGTAAATTTCAAAAACGAGAGAAGTCGAAATGTCAGAAATAGACTGATTATGATGATACCTTGTGGGATTAAATTTTATTCTAAAAAAAAAAAAATGAAGTAGCAGTGGTTCTTTTTTGATTCTTTCTTTTTTTTTGTTCAGGTACAATATATTTCGGAAATCCTAGAAAATAAATTGTATTCTAAGCAATACTTCTACAAATAGTAATTCCTTTGGATGAAACCACTTTCTGTTACGGTTGTGCCGGAAGTAGTTTCACACCTTACAGCTGCAAACAGTCGACATCTAAAAATCACTTTTACTCAATTTTGAGAAACACCCTGAAATTGCCCGCTAAAGAATCAATCTTATAAAAGGCAAATTAACAACTTTAGCTTGTCACATTGATATATCAAGATCTAAATCATGCGAAAACTAAGCGTAAAAGTGACATCATTCTAGTGTATCATCAACTGACTTCGAATGTAACACAGCAATTCTTCGAAAATAAGACCCATTCGGAAAAAGGACAATTTTTTAAAGGGTTCCAGTATAAGCTCTCCGCCGAAAACAAACCCAAATCAAAAAAGGCGGTTATAGGAATATACTTAAAACTCTACTTCCACTTCAAAAAACGAAAAGTGTATTCATAAATTATACATAAATTAATACCACAACTTTTTCCTGAATGAAAAATTAATGTAAGACGAAGGTCTTTCCCTTTTTTATTTTTTAAAAGAAAGACAGCAATATTTCCCGAATCACACATAAAATTTCCTCTTTACCTTAATTTTTTTTTCATTTTTTATACATGAAACCAACGTAAAACAAGCAATATTCCACAACGAAGTTTTAACAGTACTTCGATGTAAAGGAGAAATTTTATGAAGAAACGAAGAATTTATTTCTACTGATTTACAAAGAAAAAAAAAATGCAAGAAGATAAAAGATAATAGAACAGTCATCAAAATCTGCACAATCTATCCTTGATGAATATTGATTTCTTCATATTTACAGAATGAGGAAAATCTGCATGGAAATCTAAAGAGGGGTTGTTAATAAGAGAAGAAGATTGGATAAGAAATAAATCATATTTTAGTAGTAACAAAGATAACAGATTTCGAACAACCCTCATTGCTCCTCGAATTTATTATCAATGAATTAAATTATTTTCAAGATCTTTTTCAGCAGAAAAGGAAACGCGAAAAAAAAATTCTGCAAGTTTTAGTAGCTCTTTCAATACTAGTCTCTTAATAATGAAGGATAAAAACACTGCAAAATATCGACAATGCAAATGATGCTCATGAAAAACCTGGTGTTACTAATGCGAAGAGTATGCAGATGAAATCAAAAACTTCGCAAAAATAATAAGCAAAGAGAAGCTGAAAAACATTAAGTCATTACTGCTGGTGCCAGAATGTTATAATAAGAATTCATAAATGACTGCAAAACAATTTATATTAAATACATCCACACTCACCGTATTACTTGAGAGAGAAAGACTATACAAGCCAGACAGCTAGCCAGCCGGTAACACAATAAGAATTATAATGGCCGGCAATTTTGCCTCAGTTTTGTGCCATATTTCAAACCCAATTTAGTATTATAGCCAAGATCAGATAATATAACATGATATTGTGAGCTAGTTTAATATTTGAACTATTTGTAAACTTATTACTGAGAAATTGCAGCTTTCCAGTACACAGTTCACCAATAATCAATGCAGCGGTCAACGAGAATTACAGAATGTCTATAGAGACTTTGACTTCTTTATGAAACAATCTTTACCAGCAGAGACATTAATCATTAGTCACAAAGAATCGTTCCTCATATATAAAAATAATTCCACAATCATTGGATACTAATATTGACTTGGCTGATCTGCTAATGACTACTATTTATCCAGTAAGCGAAAATTAACAGAGATGACCGGACATCAGGATAATTGTGTTAACAATGTCTCCTTAGCTTGTTTTGTTCGGAACAAAACCTGGGCATTGTGCAGGGATGGATTCGTTTCTTGCAAATGAATGATCCAGGCAATCGCAGTTTCCCGACAAACTTTACCAAAAACCGAAAGCGCAAGAATTGTTTCATGCTGCTGCTCGTGAATATTATGTCTTGAACAATTCTTGTGCCCTCCGTCCCACTCACTTTTCCAATTTTCGAAATCTTCGTCCTGGGAAATATCAAAAAGAATAAATAAATCAAGCAGTTTCTAAATTCAGACTAAAATTTATTCCACAATTATTAATTATAAAAGGATTTTAATGATTTCAACACGAAAAGTTTTTACGAAATCATCCTCTTTGTATTTTTCATAATACTGAGCTTTCGGATCACTGAGGAGACCAACGTATTCGACACAGTTATCCATCAAATACACTTTATTAGGTCCATCCACATATAGGGTAGTATTTTTTTCTAATCCTTGCAACAATTTCGATTGAAGCCGACTTTGCGCAGACAACAACCACCTGTCAGATTCATCTAACTCCGTACCGCTAGTCTGCAAAGTTTTACACTTAACAGTCGTGAAAATCTGCATGAAAAGTTTCCCAAAAAGGAATCTTTACAGCACTCAAACATGACTTCCAAATATCTAGCTAAATCTAATTCCTCAAAAAGGTTCTTGACCAAAAAAAAATTGCTTTTCAAGCTCAAAAATAATTAGACAGAAATAATATATTGAAAAATTATGAATAAACCAACCCCAACAACAGTTATTCGTGTACCTGGATCACGTGAGATCATTTTCAAAGCTAAGACGCCAAGATCTATAGGACCTAATTTCTTGCCCTCAATTTTTCGGCGATCCAAATAGGCATTAGAATGCTTTAACTTTGGCATCCAATATAACATGCGCTTCACCTTTTTCGTGGCATAATTCCATTCACCAAAAGCATTAACAACCAAGTCATGGATTTCTTTGTCCGGCTGCACTCCTTAATGATTTGAAAACGATCAAATAACTTGAAGGCTTATTTAAAACCCTAGATGAACCTTGCGCGAAAATAGCATCGTTCTCATATTATATTTGTTACATTAAATATTTCATTTCGAAAATCATTAGAAACCAGAATGTTAGAAAATTCAGGAAAAATACGAACCAAACCACTCCATTTCATCCAAAAGATTGATACAACATATTTGCTGCTGGGGATAATATAAAAAGCTCCGCTGAAAATCACAAAAATGAAACAGTTTCATCCTTGGTTATAAAAGAAACGGCTGGGTAAATATAGGAGAAGTAACAACTGATAGTGAAGTAAGGAATAAATGGTCCAAAAACTGAAAACCTGAAAAACATTTTGAGGTATCATTGGTCCCTTCGGAAATATATTGAGTAGCGATTTATAAATATCTAAATCCTTTTCCAATCCATACTCCCTCATATATTTTAGAGCAGAATTTATAAATTCTACATGTCCTCGAGCATGTACTTGCTTTTTACAAAAATTATCTGAAATAAGACAGCGAATTCAGTACGGATTCTGAACAGGATTTAAAAAGACGCGATTGAGCGACTTCATTTTGACCTTTTTTTTAGTTATCAAAAATAATTTACGTGAATAGAGTTTTTAAAAGATCTTATTATGAAGTTCAGTGGCTAGCATCCTATAACCAGACGCTGAGAATGTACGAACACTTCACCATCGAAGACAACTGTAGTAGATGCAGAATAATTGCTGCACCACAGTGGAAACATTCTATTGGAATAGTTAAGGTTTGAGACTTTTTGCAGTAGAAGTATCGTTATGCCCAATTCACAGTTAGTAAGATCATTCACAATATGATTCCTATGCTTACCGATAACATTAAGGAAGGTTTCTTTACTACGTAGTTCAGGTGCTACTTCATGGAAGCGCTGTTCGTATGGAAGCAATTGTTTCCTGATTTTCTGGCTACTTTCGGATGAATACTGATATACTGGACATTGCAATGGTTTAAAACACAGTGATATTGCGCAGCGGAATCCCACTAATCTCATCGCAGCTTTCATCCTAAAAATAAACAAGATCATTTCGACTGAAAAAAAATAATCAACTGTTATGTTATTCACGGATACAGTACGACAATAGATGATCAGCTATAAGATTAAAATTAGTTGAAGCTATTACAGAAACAGTGCAATTAGAATCAACCCCCATATAGTGATATTTATATCTGTATCAATTGCACCTGAAATTTAATCACTATTTCATGAAAATTCGGTGTCAAACAATTCTTAAAAACAAATTAATTATAGCATCAATATATACTACTGTGATATTCGTGCAAGATGAAGTGGCAAGCAATGAGTTATTACTTAATATATAACGGTAAACGGTAAGTTGCCACTAACGGATAATGATAAGCAATCAGTTGTTATCAATGTGTGGTCTAGAATCTTTATGTACTGGATCAGTAACGTGAAAATACCTATCCCGAATGTTGAAGTGATCGTTGCATGCAACAATGATTGAGATTAGAGTTTGCAGATGTGTAGCGTAGGTACTAGGTTGGATTGCGTGAGGATCGGTTAGTGTCGTATTTGACGTTGCTCTCTTCATGAGGTTAAAACTGGGACGGGGATTGTTTGAGGTGGTTGAGATGAGGGAACCGGAATGAACATATTCTGAAGTTTCGGGAGGCGGAAGGAGAACGATGGAGTGAATTCATCGATCATGAAATGGTGCAAAAAAAAAAAGAAAAAAAACGATAGAAAAAGTTCAGAATCGACCGATATTCATCCGATTCGTCTGTTCTTTTGCTAATGTCTAAGTATGAAATGAGGTTGTATGTAATATTACTGTACTCCGAAATAGCTTCTCCGTTATCGAATATTGATAGTATGCAACATTAGTTGGTCATTATAATAGAATGATTGTTAATTACATTCTCTGTGCTTCATTGAAATGTTTAGCTTTCTCAATTTACTTCTCTTGATTTCTGCTTATATTTGGTTAGTGTAGTTGAAGGAAAGTTGGTGAATGTTCAAAAATCTCTTATTTAATTTTGCTTCTTGAAGTATTTACTCATTTCACATGAAAAAGTTCTCAATAGACGGTGTCCTGGTAGGTAAACTCCGATGAGGTTGATAACAAAATCATTGGAATTCTGCTCTATCTTTACTGATTCCATTTCAAGCCTTATCATAAACCAGCAAACACTGGCAGTGTGCCAAAGATTTGGAACATAATTTTGTAACGGTTCATCCGAATGGTTTTCCGTAGTCACACAGATAAGATTTTAGGCTTTGAGGATAGCTTTTAAGATTGAAGCGGTACTGAATAGAAAGCTATTCTTTTTGGATGCCTTAGATTCCTTAGTGTGGCTATAATGCAATTATTGGGTTCGAAATTTCAACAGAATTACCACATGTAAATAGGTTTATGGATAGTTTCTGCATTTGATTTTGCTGTGATGTTCATCATGGTGGGGGTATTTGTACGTGTTGGAATCCAGGAAAAGAAGGGATTGCATTTTGAGGCATAGGGAAACCATCGTGTATGTTTGTGTTTATTTTTTCTTTCAGGATCTCTTTTTGGTGTTTCTTTCGAACTGGATTGTGAATATTTAAAAAAGCGCCTTTTTGATAGATATGAAAATCGATTCTAAAACATTACGGCCGTGCAATGCAGAAATTGTTAGTTCATTTTTTTTTTAATATTGATTCTCCATCGTTTTTACTCATTCTCTAGTCCAAAAAAATGAAAAATTCCAGATGTTGTTCGACGAAACCTTACTAAATTCTATCATCACAGTGAGTAGAATATTCAGCAGAGAGGGAGTTAATCTAAGGAATCTTCAAGAAGAAGTTAAGACTTCGCAGAAAGGTGATGCAAAGAAACCTCTCAACGGTGGGGAATTTTTCGATAAAATTAAGTTAAATTGAGGAATTTGTTGAAATGCTTTTAGTTTCCCCGATGTATGCAACTTATCGAACATATCAAATCGGCTTCTGACCGACGCACATTTCTGGAGCGACTGGCTGAAGTTCATGAATGGCAACCTCAGTTTGGGAAGGTAAAGAAGTTATTCAACATTTTTTCTATTGTAGTTGCGAGTACTTGCCATCAGTAATGACCTTCATTTTAAGTTCGGATTTTTTTTAGTCCGAAATGGCAAGGTGGTCAGACGTTTTGAACATGTGCGATGATGTATTGAAAGATGCCGTGACATGTAGTTCATCACCGGGTGCACCAATGGCGATTGATGAAGATCAGACTTTATTAGCTGATGTTACATCTGTGCTTTCTTTTACCGCTATGCTTTTCGAGAATACTTTCACCCGTTCAGTCTATAATTCTGCCGATGTCAGTATCATAAGTTAAATTCCATTTTGCATTTAAGATCTAAATTTTGACTGAAATGGTCATATATTCCATGTCGAAAATCTCCAGACCTAATTTCTGAGTTTATCATGGTGGTTGATTCAGCGCTACTTTTTTTAGCGACATTATTCTAGTAACAGCAGTGAATGAAGTTCTCTTAAGAAATTCTGGTGTAAGACATCGACTTACCAACGCACATCTAGATTCGATTTTGGTTGGTTTAATCTCTGCATTACATTATTCTCTCACAACAATCAGTTTCAGCGATTGTTAAATTTGTTGGATTCTGGTAATGTAGAAGTTGTTGTGGAAACTTTGCGATTATTATTGGTTATTAGTAAGCGCTCAAGATTTCTTTCACAGCATCTCAATGATGTTCAGCAGAAAAAACTCACTGTCCGGCTTTCCGCTATTGCTCAGGTTTCTTTTGTGATTATCCTTAATTCTTCACAATTGTGCCTCATTTCTAAGTAATGTATTTGCAAATATGGAGAGAAGTGTTTCAGCATTACTTTTTTTTTTTGTTAATAATTCAATTTGAGTGGATTCCTAATTCCAGTGTTGGAACGGTAAACTTAGAAGTATGAAGATGGATGAATGTTGTACTACTAATGTTAGACCTTCTGCCCTATTACCAATCGGATTTCAAACGGATACAAATAATCTTGTTCGTTCTATACGCGTTAGTTAATTTTCATTTGTCATCATATTTAATGAAATTTAAGATTTTCATAATGAAATGAGAAAAATAAGAATCATGACTGTGTGGCTGGCCTCTGTTTTTTTGCTGCATTCATGAAGTGGAGAAAGTGAAGGATTCACCTTATATATCTCTTTATAATGTCTAAGTAATGTTTCCAGTTAGATAAAAGTTTTGCGGCTGAACTGGAACATGTCCTCTCTGGTAAAAGAATTGAAGAAGATGAACGTGCATCTTTCATAGCTCGCTTACGTCTGGTGCGATCGTTCAACACTTCTCGTGGTCGACGTCTCAGTATTATTGCACGTCTTCTGTCGTTATCAATACTAGGTACTTTTTATATTTAACCTTCTAACTTTATCGGCAAGGTTTCTTTGCCCCAAAGAATAACATTTCCATTTGCAGTTTATACTCGTAGTTTGGTGGAGGAGTGGGCAATGACCACAATGCTTTATGATGGCCTTATTGAAGAAATTACTCGTTTACTACTAATTAATAACACATCTGAATCAATTATTGATGCAGTTAAAACAGAAGCTCTTCGTACGCTAACAAGTATTGTCTCACTTGGGCGACCTGCGAAGTATGTTTTTTGTTCAAATTTTTGTTTATTGAATTTCTTTCTAGCAAGTCATTTGAATTAATAGCTAATCATGAAATCAGGTCAGGCATCTGATGCATTTCTTCCCAAAATAATTAAAAAGATAATTGAATAACATATTTACAGTAGTTCACACATCATTGTTAAGTCAAATTAGTTTGCCGTAATGATAGCTCGAAGTATGTGTACTCTTTACCGCAGAAATAAAATAACTTTATAGGTTAAATGTGGTAGTAGAATCTCTTGGAGTAAACTCATATCATGGTTTTTTGGCTCGAATGACGCGCCAGTGTGTGGAGGACTTACGATGCGGGAGAATTGGAAATGGGCATACAACCGTACCATTTTGCACTGCCCTATTTTCCTTGCTTTATCATCTTGCTGGATTTGAAAATGGTAATTGTTTTATTTTTCTTGTTTTCTTGCTCCACTATCGTAGTACTAATAAGTCTTATTCGTAATGGAATGCCTATTAATCATCATTTTCAGGAGGAGAAGCATTAGTTTCGTGTGCTTTAACGGAGACGTTACTTGGTGTAGTATCTTGTGAAACGCTGCCGTTAGAGCTTATTACCTTTGTGACACGTGCTGTTCGCGTTATTGACATTATGACTTCGTTGGATGCTAATGGCTTTACATCCTGCGGTGGAATGAACATCATTGTGCATCGTCTGATTGTTAGTATTTGTGAAATTTTGTTGTACAAAAAGTTACTTCAGCTGGAGTTGTCATACCTAAATGCAAATTTTATTTTGACTTTTTGACCAGCAGTCAGATTGGATGAAATAGTTTACTCATGTATTTGATGTAATGAGTATGGATTTCGTTTTTTTGCAGTTTGATGTCAATATATGCATGAAACATCTGGCAGAACTTAGCGCTGCTGGACCTACGACCGAACAGTGTCATCAACAACGTGCTGCACTGATTAAATCATTGTTGAATTTCATCAAAAGAGCTGTTCAGGATACACAGTTTGCTGATAGTACTCGACACAGTAAGTGTGTTCTAGAATATTTCCTGATAAGTTTGTGATCTGGATTATGAATTATACTAAAAGTTTACGGGATTTTAGTCATGGATGGTGCTTTACCTGCTGCTCTAGTGCATATTTTGACGAACTGCGGATTTTTTGGTGCTTCACTGTTTCACAATGGTTAGGACTTCATTATTCCTTAATAATTATCCTTGTTAATTAGTTTGGTAAAAGCATGTCAGGGATAGTAGACTAGACATTCAGATTTCGATTATTCACATTATGTTAATTCAGCAAGTACCCAATAAATTACTAATTATTATGAATTGTTTTATTTTCATTACAGTTTTGAGTTTATAGTACGTTCAGTTTGCAGCTGTTTGCTTGATTACAAATTTCATCTATCAGGAACCTTCTTTGCTTACATCCCTACAGGAAAAAGGTGTTACGGATGCAATTCTCAAGGCAGTATTTCGTCAGGAGGTATGTTCTGTAAATTCAAGGTTAATATTGGTAGACGTATTACTTCTACAAACAGTGAGTGCTTCGATTTCCTGGTTACTTTAGTTACCAACATCACGAGATGTCATTGCTGCTTTACCGAACACCTTCACTGCTCTTTGCCTAAACGATCGTGGGTTGAAAGCTTTTATGGATGAAAATCCTTTCGATCACTTCTGTGACATCTTCGTATCGACAAAATATATATACGCAATGAAATGTCGTCGCAAC
Source organism: Setaria digitata (assembly GCA_003640385.1). Taxonomy (NCBI): domain Eukaryota; kingdom Metazoa; phylum Nematoda; class Chromadorea; order Rhabditida; family Setariidae; genus Setaria; species Setaria digitata. The sequence goes on along the minus strand of RCAB01000234.1, from coordinate 84,231 downwards.
GAAATGAGTGAGTTGTTGCTAGTTTGTTTCTGAATTTGTTCATTTTTTACCTTATTTAGGGCTGCGTAGCAGCACCACTGTTAGTAAATGTCCATAATTAATCTTTTATGACTGTTAGTTCTAGTTTCCAAATTCCTTTTGATTTAAACTTTTATTAAATTGCCAGTATGAGCCTTTAATTTATTTTTTTTTAATTTAAGGTTTATTTTGAGGAATATAAAATGCTTGAAGTTTATGTTCCATTATGATTACAGATGAGGTGGCCTTAAATCTCGGGACATCATTTGACGCCTTTTTGCGCCATCATCCAACTTTGCGAGAAAGTTTCCTCAATTCATTGGCCAAGGTATATTTTTGTTTCGGAATTAAATTATGTAAAATAGGAAGTTTCGGACTTACTTGTCACTTATTTTATCATTTGTAGTTCGTCGGCATTTCAGATGTTGAATAAACTGATGGATGTTGGTGCTACGGACTCGCCACGTTGCGTTATGTCTCTTGCATCATGTCGTGGTGCTCAGACAGCGACAGCAAGTTCGTCGAATATGGCTGCTACATCGGCTTCTCCCAGCCGAGAAGACGAGAATATTTTGACCGGCAATGTTTCTTCGGATGATGACGATGATGAGCCAACTTCGGCTGTTACAAATATGTATTATTTTCTTAGAAAATATTGCTCAGAAATTTATTTATTAAACTTAATTGTTAAATCATTCTTTTAGTTACTTGACTTGTTGCAAGTGACTAACATATAATACAGCGATATCTTGCCAAAGTAATATGGATTTTGTCTCCCAGCGAAATCCACATGAACTTGATAATTTGGATGCAAGTCCTACTAAGTGTCCAGGATTATTTAGTAAAAGCTCTATAAAGAACTTTCACATAATAATTTTCATTATAAAACAAACTGTGAAGGATGAATCATTCCCGATTAGTCTTATTAAAGTTTAGGGACGAAATGCATGCAACCGAAAATGAATTGATCCAACCTGATCTTGGTCTTTCGTTATCGATTATGTGCGATGGAAGTCTGGTTGTTCCTCTTGGCGAGTATCTGTTGAATATCGGCAAATTTCTGGAAACATTATTAACTCATAATGCTTCACCTGAGCAGGCTGATGTTTTCGTACAGTCTGGAGCCGCCGATAAATTGCTTTCTCTGCTTTTTGTTCGGCAAATTCCTTTGGAACTGTCTCAATCATTGTTCCCACAACTGGTCACAAATATAATGCGATTTCTCTTTGTAAGTTTTCCATAGTACCAAGTTTTAGATTCATATCATTCTATTTTTTTTTTTTTTTTAATCACAAGAATCAACGAATAAGCTGATTGATTACTCCATACATTATGTCGTTCCTAGTGCTGATAAAGCTTCTTGATAAACAGTCTAGAGTTGACTGTTTTTCTAAACAAGAAGCTCACACTTTGACACTGCTAATCAGTTCTTTTTTCCGATTAAATTCATACACATAATGGATGAGAATCTGGGATTTTAGACAGCAGTTTAATTTTTATCTTAACCCGAAGCAATCTTTTTTCTGCAGCAACATACAAGGAGCAGTGATGTGATGGATATGGTTGCAAATCGACTAAATAAATTTTGCTTGGATATGCTGAGTTCATGTGGCACGAATGGAGATTCATCGAAGCCATCACTGCTTGCAGTGAGCTCATCAGATACCTCGTTGGCAAATATTTGTGCAATCTCAGTTTTCTGTTCTCTTCTGGGAAGTTTATCGAAAACTGCTCTGGGAAGTAACACAGCCACTAAAACAGCGATTCTCAGATTTTGGACAAATGAAGGCTGCAGACTTCTCGCTTCATGCAATCAGGCGCAGAGGTAATTTTATAAATTAGTAATTCTCGTTTTCTATCCAGGAAAATTAATAGCAGCAGTAAAGTCATTAGTGCAATGCATCTGCAGTCGTTTTCTTAACTGTGAAAAAATAAACTTGGTGCGGTGTTAGCAGCTGCAGGAAGAAGTTCAATTATGAGGTTTTCCAGCAGCTTAGACTTCACTTATATTTCTTTTTCAGAGTAGTTGTTTGGGAATGTGCGGTTTTGCAAGTATTTAATGCAACGAATAAATGTACAGCTTCTACGCAGACAGATGACATTCAAATAGATGAACAAATAGACGAAACTAATGTGATTTTGAAACAAGATTCAGTTGGTGCGGATAGTGTGCCACAGCGCTCTGCTCGACCAAAATATCTGCGTGAGTAAATCTCGGACATAGATTAATTATTCATCTCCAGAAGTTTTAATTTGTACACTTAGTTATTTAGAAATTAAAGATATCTTAAACCATACCGTATAAATTGTGTTCTAACTTGCTTTGCAGGGAGTTCCAGATGGGACTTTTTTTTTTTTTTTTTTTTTTTGTAAGGTGAGATAGAAATTTTACTACCATGAGTCTAGGAGAGAAAAGGAAAAATTTTTGATTCGCTAATTAAAAGAAAAGGAATTTTATCTATTTTTCTTTGCAATGCTGTTCTTCAATCTCATGGATCTTAATGTAAAAACTTTTGTGAGGTTGTATCATACTAGTATCTTCTTAGTCGACGACTATTGGCTTCGTTCAAAATCAGGAACCAATGCACTGAATCGTTGCAACCGGCAGTGTACCGAATTGATGACAATGCTGGTCAAAATCTCAATTGGGGGAATGACCAGAACGAGAAGGGTTCAGGAGAATGAGGGAGGTACACCGTGTGAAAATGCTGTACAGTTAGCACTGCAAATAATGAAAGGTTTTCAACAAGCTCTGGAATGGAAGCCGCATGATAAAATTGATCCTGCAATAATGTTCGTATTTTTAAAAGTTTTTGAAACTTATTTGACGAATAAAATTTTGAAAGAATTTGTATCTGTGTCTCATTAATTAATTATTTCTTCGTTAAAATTTTTCAAGGTTACCATATCTGGCAGTTTGGATCAATAATCTCAGTAGCATTCTATTTGATGAACGGAAGAGTCCATATCATCTGATGCTTTCCGCATTTTATCGTACCGGTACACATGATGCATTTTTTAATATTATATCAAATTACTTTGGACCCGACCAAGATCAAAATTATTGTGGTATGTGGACTTTAGTCTTATTTTGTTAGTACTACCTGTAGTTTTTTTGTTTTGTGTTTTTTGCTTATTTTTTGTATATAGTAATCGACTTTTATTTTATTGATGGTTGCATGTTGAGGAGCTAAATCTTTTGTAAGCTGTTCATGTTCTATAACAGCTACTCACTGCACAGGTAGAGCACGTTATGGGGAGAGGTCATAATTTGAAGTAGTAACGAAGTCAAACTGATATTGTATAATTATTGCAGTGGAAATGGGACAGTTGTTACAAGCTTGGCTGTCTTTAACAGAACGATTGGTTAATGCTCATTGCTTCCGTCATTCACGTTATAAAATGTCAGAAAGATTCGCGGAAGCCAAACGTTTTCCAACCGAGAAATATCTCGCGAAGTGCCAACAGGTTTGGGATTTGTTGAGGCCTTGACTCTTCTGCTTTTTGCACAAATTTCAGTAATTTCTTCTGCTATTCGTACATTTCTTTAAAAATTCCAGGATGCTTTCCGACAAGCCAATGTTATATTCAACATGTTATCATCATTGCCATTAAGCGAGGCTATTAATTTTAACATTTGTGACATGACGGTTTCGATATATCGTGAAATAGTCAAGGGAATTGTACCTTTAACCGAAAAACAAAAACAGGCTGTGGTGGCAACATCCGAGGATCGCAAAAAGTTTCTTCTTTCTCCTTGTTTTTAATTTGTAAAGGTACCAGTTGGACAGAGCAATTTCAGCCGTTTACTCAGTATTTGTTGAGATGTTTTTACCAAAGAATTTTTTTTAGATCAGTTAGTTATTTTGTGGTTCCAATTAATGTCCTTTTACCTCATTCGAATCATTAATTATAATCAAAGTTAATGCTCTGAACATAGCGTGTTTTCCAGGATGGAAGCAGAACTTGATGGAGCAAGTATTAGTCTTTTAGTCGATATGGGATTCGATCGTGATGCTGCGGTGGATGCATTGCTTGAGTATTCAACTGTGCCCGAAGCTGCCGAATATCTAATTGCAACTGATGGCTTGGGTAGACTTCGCCAGTCATCAACTGATGAAAGAATTGATGCGGATGAAGTAAGCTGCCAAACTCTGTCGTAAATAAGGACAAGTAAGTTCTTAGTGACGTAGAAATTAATTAAGAGCACAGTTTTTTTATTCAGATCGATGCAGAAGAAGGAAGTGGTGGTCAGAACGGTGACTTGAATGTGGAATTTGAAGATGTCCTTCTAAAAGAGCCAATTTCTTTAAACGAAGTTCCTCCACTTGACACTCGTCTAGTATTATCGAGCTTGTGTAAAGATGTACGGTTTTTATTCCTTCGTTCATCTGAGTTTGTGTTTTAAAGACATCCATTTCCGTTTAAAGAGAATGTTTAGGCTTGACCGGTCAGTAAGAAATGGAAATAGTAATGAAGCTGGAAGAAAAGTCCATTTTAATTTTTATGTTGTCTTTATATTTTTCATATTTCTATTCCATTACAAGTAGTTCGCTCTTTTTTTTTCTGTTGTTGTAAAGGTTTTGGATGCTACAAATCATAGGCATTCTAGGTAATTATGTGGACATTAGAAGGTTTTGAAATGAATTATTTATATTAGGAAAGTAGGGTTGTGAAATCTCTGTTTTACAGGTTATTCCAGTTCTTTTGAATTTGATGGAGCAGGGAACAGAATTAGTGTTTAGTACATCGGAAATTATGCTGGCAATTTTAAACGAAGTGGATGAGGATTGGCGAAAAAATATGCTTATTGGCGAATATTTGGTACAGGATGTTCTCTTTATGGTAGACAAACTACGCTGTGATCAGGTTAGGAAAATTGTTTTTTCATTGTGAATGCTGCTTTCATCCGTCATTTTCTGAATCATTGGGATACTATAAGATAATTAGATTTTTTAAGAGTGGTTTGAAGTTATAGAGTACTTATAAAACGAAGCTAATTGACCAGTTAAAATATATGAACTTTTATTTGCTAATAGCGAGTAAGTAGGCTGTCGCTGTCACCGTTCGGATAATTGGATCAAGGCTGTATTTCAGACTGACGAAAAAACGGTGATATCGCTTGCTACTCGCTTGCATTTCGTGTGTTTGCTGTGGCCTGGGATTGCTACTAACTACATGGATGTTTTCACAGAATATCGTCTTCACAGTGTTTTGATTTCTGTACTCGACATGGTTATAATACACTGTTTAAAGGCACCTGTATTCATTAAGTTAGTTGTTTAAATTGTCGAATGTATTTAATTTATGTAACAAAGTAAGCATAATTCATTTTGTCTTTTCAATCAAGGACATTGTATACACCACTTTCTGTGCATTTCAGGCTTATTGCACCGATATGCTTGTGGCTGGATCTATATGACAAGATGCTAAAATTGCTAGATAGCAAGGAAAAAGTTGAAAAGGTTATGAACATTCTGGAAACAATTTCTAGGAAAATATGGGAACTTTATGTTATTTTTTTTTTCAAATATTTTCCTATTTAAGGCTATTGAATCCTATGCGTGGAAGTATTGGGATACTGATGAAAGAGGTGGGGTATTCACTTGGATCAATTACCCCCCTGCAGCTTCCCATACACTTACAAATGCATTTCTTGCTGGACGAAGAAACTGTAGCGTGAGCGTAGGTGGCCGCCAATACACTGTTGATTTTCCGTCAATGAGTCATCGCAATGCTGAGTCCCACATTGAGCGGCCAATTACAATTGCTGGTCGCTTGAAGGATGGAATTATACTATCCGAAATACTTGCCGAGGTTTTTTTTTTTTTTTTTTTTTTTTTTTTTTTTTTTTTTAAATTCTCTAGTGGTTGGGATCTTTCTGTTTAGGGAGAGTTTTTTGTCAGTTCGTTAGTTATATTGTCTAGAAAGCTAAAAATGAATTATCACGAATGCTAACTTTTTTCCGGATGTTTTTCTCGCTATTTTCATATTTAGAGTAACGGGCATAAGGAATGGAATGAGATAGTGCGTGATAGACTTGTGCCGGCTATCATTGGTCTTCTTGGCTTATCAAATATCGATACAAACTCGATCCATGCAATTTTTATTTTGGCCGCACGTATTACAAGAGACTTTAAAGTTGCAAGGGAATTTTTGCAGGTTGCATTTCTTCTAAATGAAATGGACCAAAAAATTTTATATTATTAAAATTTTTCTTATGAGAAAACCAGATACTAATGTGATGTTAAATGCAACAGATTTTGAAATGAAAAAATCTTCACCTGCCCTTTTCGTTATAATTTGGAGTTGTAATTTAGGTCATAGCTGATTTTGAAAACCTTCTAAGCATACGATAAGGAGACTAATATATGGATTTAAACGAAAATTTTTTCGAACTTGAGGAAATACGGTTTATATTGATATGGTCTTTAGGAAGGGGGTGTGCAAACTGTGATAAATGTCTCTGGTTCTGCGGTACCATCATCAGCTCTTCTTGCGGCTCTTATCATTCGTCACTGTCTCGATGATGAAATCGCAGTAAGGCAAATTTTCGAAAAAACAGTACGTACGATTGCTGCAGGTGGTTACACCATTAATCCACCTCTAAATAGATGGAATCATGTCAGGTGAACTATGTTTTCGTACTGTTAAAATTAGAAAAAAAATATTGCATTTTTCACTAGTTACGGAGTGTATTATGAGCTTAGTTCATAGTAGGAGCTCTGTTGGATGGAATTTCATTTATATTTTGAAGCATTTGAAGCTAGTATGGTTTTTAGAACACCAAGAACGACTCGAGATTGGTTACACGCCATACGCGCTCTTTCTCCACTGTGTGCACGCCATCCACAGATCTTTGCTGCTACTATGGAACGTGTTACGAGAAAACAAAAGGATCAAATAACTGTTTTACCGATGACTCCCGTTGATCCATCTTGTAAGCAGTGGGCTGCATGTTCACCTATTAAGCAGGTATGGTCATTATGAACTATTATTAATAGTATGACTTCAAGAATCATAGTTTTAAAATAAATATTTTACGTGCAAAAAAGCGGGAGAAAACCGTTTATTATTAGTGGAACTGTATGCATTTTCCCTTTTGTTTTATCTTCCATTCCAGAGTTGGGGTTATAGAGACTTTCTTGGATTGTGTGACCTTTAAGCAAAAAAGTAATTTAGTCATATTTTCGTTTTGAACATTTCTTGAACTTATGTGATTAAAAGATATTTGCATAGTTTATTTTAGGTGTTGACACATTTACTGAACCATACACTGGACTTTTCATGGGAAGATTCGAATCGAGTGATAAATCGTGCATCGCTCGTGCGACTGATTGCTGAATTAGCGAAGAGTTACAGTATTGTGGCGACACTAGTTGCTGAATCGCATGATCCGAATGGGCAACCTTTTATGGTTTCTTTGCTCAGTAAATGTGTTATTCCTTCAGCTGCTGATGGTAATCTATCCGTGGCAATGAAAACTTTTGTAGCTACAGTCGCTTCATGCAGTCACTCACCAAAAGTATGTTTATGATATGCAAGATATTGGAAGTTCGGGGATATTACTTGTCCTTATCTTTTTTTTCTTCTTTTAATTTTCAAACCATTGAATCGCTATTTCAGGCTCAGGAAGCACTGATCTCCAGTATTATTTCCTGCCTTCATATTGTCTTTACTGAAGCTGATTCAAAGATAGCGTGTACAAAGGTTAGAAATTCGGTATAATTACACTGTAATTATTATAAATTTGGGAATAAAGTTTTAATGTAATTGTAGACGAAAGTTGGAACTAAAAACTATAAATGGAAGACTAAAAAAAAACTTGTGAGGAGGTATTTGAAAGATGCAAGCACAAAACATGAATTTTTCCTTTTATAGCTGAGGGCATTATCGGATCTGTTTTTGTTGGCACGTGATGCGTGTCCTACGGGACCACAAGATGTGCGTAGTAATATAAATTCAAATGCAATTTTACGCCTAATTGTAAAGAAACGTGTGTGTATTGAACTAAGTAGAATTCCGTGGTATTTGAATCTGTCAGCGAAAGAGGGTATCGAAACGCTAAACTACGTTTTGCGTGTTTTGGAAGAGTTGGCACGTTCAATAAACAGGTTCTTTTTAAATTTTATCATCAATCTTTTGTTGATGTTGGAAATTATCTGTTTCAGGGGACTGTGGTGAATTGAAATATATTCTTCAATTTATTGTCACTAAGAAAGGAATGCTTATTTGCAGTAACCACCAGAGTGGCCAGAATTCCATAATTGAAAGTACGTCAGAGACGCGATCAACTACTCAGAATGCTTCAGCATCTGTGACGCTAGTTGCAGCCGCTGAGAATGATGCATCAGCGACAGTGGCAGCGAGAGAAAATGAGCATTCCCAGGATGATCAACATATTGAAGACAGCAGTAGCAGCGCTGATGAACATCGTTTTGAAACCCACGAAGTACTTACTGTTCTTTATGGTTGATATTTTCATTCTTTCAAAGACTGTTCTTGGCTTGTATTTTGGTAGAAATGTTCGATGGTAAAATGTAAGCACTATAATGGATTAATAAAACAATATGTCTAAGAAACCTTCTATAAAAGTTTTAGAAACAACATAGGCTTTTTATTACTTGGGGATATTTTCATTAGTGTTATCATGCAGATGTATACGATGTCCGCTCCGATTAGTTCCAGGTAACGGTTGAACGAAATAGACCTAATGATGACGATTACTGTGCGGACGATGATGAGGATCACAGTCGTCCTAGACATCCGGATGCCGTTGAAGATTCAAGTGAAAGTGAAGAAGATGAAGACGATGCGGATGATGACGATGATGTAACTGCATTTGATTCTCAAGCACTCTCTACTCTTCGATATTCAGAAATTGGAGAATGTCATGAATGGAAATTTATAGTTCAACTGAAATAGTTTATAATGTTGCACATAAAACTCTGATTTTGTCTAAATTTTTTTAGGATGATGGAGCTGGTCTGAATGAAATGGATGTGGATGATGAATCAGATGATGAACATGACGATGTAATGGAGGGTGCGTTATGTTTCTCATTTATGATCTGGTAATGAAATGACCAATCTCTTTACTGTGAATGAGGAGGATCACATATTAATAGCAATTGAGTTCCTTGATTTCCTGTATCGACCTCATATTGGTTTATTTCGCTTAGAGACTAAACGAGGAGCTCATTAGTCTGTTTATATGACGATTTTACTGTTTGAATCCGAGAGAAATAAACAATATCTCAGCCTAAAAGAAAATGCTTAGTGCTAAATTTGGATGCTTTGATTATTGAATTCATTAAAGCCTACAGTGTCTTCTGTTTTATTTAGAAGAAGGACGTGTGAGCGTCGAAGAAGAAGACGATTTTGGAATGGTGGAAATGGAACCAGGTGCATTAAGTCGTTTTGCTTTAGTCGATAGTGTCGATGATTCTGGTCCTGTAGATCGATTTGAAGATGGCGATTCTGAAGAAAACTTTGTTAATGCGAATATATTTGTTGAAAATTTGGATGAAATGGATGCTCTTACGAATGGTGCTTTCACGGGTGCACGCCTTTTTGTAAATACTAGTAAGTGTTCTTCCATTGAAGATTATTAAGGATATATCAGCCTACGAATTTATATTAAAGCGATGTATTTAGGTATGGAAGGTGCCCACGCTGATCGATCATCAGCTGCAGTTACTTCAGTACATCCCTTGTTGCAAAGGTCATCTCAGGCTAGCGGCAGTGATAGCGTTGCCGGTCAAAGACCTACAGTAAGTTTTCTTCCTTTGTTACGTTTTTGAAGGAAGCGAAATTTTTTATAGATTTGCTAGAACTAGAATATTCATTTGGAAACAACACTTATCAGAGTTATCGTCTTCTGGTTGGTCAGCGTCGTGGAGTTGGAAATGTGAATCCAACGGGTTTACACCGGCAGAATGCAGTACGACGTTGGACAACTTTTGGCACGCAAAGTGAATTTATCGAACGACTTTTTGACGGTTCTACAACTGCTAATGGTAGCCATCTTTTCGATGTCACTCCTTCACGTCATCGCTTTTTGAACGTTGTCGTAAGTTACCTTAATTCTATTTTGGAACAGTATTTGTATCTATTTCTAGGAATTTCCATTTACATTGTAGATTGAAATGACAATATCTGCTGTGGAAGTTGGTGTACACAGAAATAATAGTGCATTTGATTTTGGGGCATCATGTAATGAAAATTTGCTGGATACTTTATAAATTTTAAATTGAAGCGTTCGCCTTTTTCTCAGATGCAAGACCATGGTTTGGATAATTCCACTGTTGCCGGTGAGGAACGACGTCAGACTTCCGTCCCACTTCCACTAGAACGATTTTCCGATGCTGCAAGGATGATTGATGGGCATGCGCATTTATATTTGTGGGTCATAGTTGCATCACATGTCACCGGGGTTATGGACGCTATTGAGAAGGTATTCCTCTTACTCTTATTACTATATGTTGCCGAAAGTTTGATATTCTTGGAAGACTTTTCAGGGATTTTGTGTATTTCTTAAATGATATTTTTTTTAAGGACGAAAATGAGAAGAAAGCAGAAGAAATGAAATTAAAAACACAAAAGAGTTTAACGGACGAGAATTCAAAGAGAAATCCGGATGATATGGGATCAAATGGAAGTGCTAGTACAACACGACTCTTTATTGATGAGGAAGAACACACGGTTTTTTTTTTTTTCAATATTATTTTATTATATTAGTTTCGCAATGCTCTTTAGCATATACATAATTTTTAAAAAAGCTGATGACAAGTTAAATGGTTCTTATAAAGTTGCGATCAAGTGCTACAACATTATGCAATAAAATTCGATGTATTTATATTGACGGTAGAAGGGGTTGTTACGGGAAGATAGAAACTGCTCAGAAGTTCTACTGCTTTATTTCATGTTTTCAAATTTCCGGGAAAATTTGTTTCCAATTTTCAGGATAGTGGAAGCGCTGAAATTACTGCTGATACACAACAACCATCAGAAATTTTTGACTCGACGCTACTGGCGAGTAATGCTCCTGAACCTATGGATCAATCAGGTTATTTGGGTTTCCTTTTATATGTGGGCATACGTTTTTTCAAAAACATGGCACACATGCAAGCGATTAAATATGTGTCATGTCGCTTTACTGTAGGTACTTTTTATTACGATGCTGCCGAAAATTTTGAAGATCAGAATCGACGAACTGCTGAACAGGAGCACGGACAAGAAAATGGTCCTGTCAATGGAAATAGCAATAACTCAATTGACTCTTCGTTGTGTGCATTGCCAGTTACTGCAGACGAAGATGAAGGACAAAGTAAGTGTTGTTTTCGTTTTTAAATTGTTCATATTGCAGAAAAAACTGCATTGTGTTTTTCGGTATTTTTTTGACATGGGCCATCTGTAGTGTTTTTGAAGAATACTATTCACTAAAATTTAAGCCAAGGGAGAGCAAATATCTGCATTCTTAACCTCACTCTTCCCTCCACTTTTGACTTGAAGTTATTTCAGGAAATGTGGGACAACTAAATGCGCTCGAATCCGTACCTGAGACCTCGCATACAAGTCAGGATGATTTCAGAGAAATATTAGGAGGTAATACATCCTTTAAACTTCTGGCTTTGTTTGCAGTAAAGGAATAATTTTTTTTTTTGTGTGTGTGTAATGGAGCAGTGCGTTTTATAAAGTTCGTTACATTGTTCAGAAAATTCATTTCCAGATATTGAGATTCCTGAAGGTGTAGATCCTGCGTTTTTGGCAGCATTGCCAGAGGATATACGTATGGAAGTAATTAGAGACCATATGCGACAGCAGCGCTCACAACGTTTGATACAGACCTCTGCAAATCTAGAAGCAGCTGGTCAGACAGATGGCGAAAGTGGTGTTCCTGTAGTTGAACCGCTTGATCAAGAATTCCTAAACGCGCTTCCACCTGACTTGCAGGAAGAAATCTTAGCACAGCATGAGAGGACTGTTCGATTAGCTCAGGAAAGGACGGAGAGTAACAATCCACCACCGGCAGGCTTGTTCTTTTTCTCTTTTGAAGCAATGATGCTAACTAAAGCAGACGTCTTTTTTGTTGCTTTTCATTTTAGACGCCCCAGTTGGTGCAGATGATGCAGCGGCATTAATTGAATCGCTTCCACCAACTTTACGGGCACAAGTGCTCGCTGATGCGGATGACACAGTTTTGCAGGTCCTACCCCAGAATGTTGCAGCTGAGGCACGACGTTTACGAGCGTCTTATGAAGCACAAGTATTATTTTATGTTTAATTTATTTGTCGATTTTGGAAACCTTTAAGTTGGATCTTTTATTTTTGCTGAAATTTATTACCGTTATTCCAGCAGGTTATGCGGTTTGCTCGTATGCTAGCACCAACACAACGCTTTCGTCCTACAAATGACCGTTCGCTTACTATAATGAGTCCTGTAAGCACTCCTATAGGTGCGCTTGCTGGAGTTATTACGCTTGCTTCAAAAAATGCTATCCAATTGTTAGATCGGGATGGAATTGTCACACTGTTGCTTCTGTTCTTTATTGATCCAGTTCGTCTTAATACGCAGCGTCTACAGGTCTCCATCTATTGTTATTACTGTTCGACAGATTCGCCTTGTTGCATCAACTAGCATTCAAGTTTCTTATCAAAAGTAGTTGAGTAATACTTCAATGGAAATTCACAAAATGCCAGCAGACGTGAGAAAGGCGTTCATTTACTCATTTCAGAAGCTCATCAAAAGCATTTGCGCACAAAATGTAACATGCGATTTTGTAATCTGGTGCCTAATTGCTCTGCTTGATAAAGTAGACGAAGACGCCGTTCAGTACGAAGATTTTGCGGGTACAGTGTCTGGTTGGTTAGATCAGATATGTGTACATAGTGGTATTGGACAACATGAACAGGCGGTCAAATTCTTCAAGAGTACTCATATCGGTAAAAGTTTCATACATGCTAGAAAATATATATGAATATGGAATAAATAACTGTTCTTGTATTCTTGATTTCCTCAGTCTATTTAAGACCCTTGCAAGATTATTAGTACGTTCCATTTGCAGTTGCTTTACATCCGGCAATCCTGGCAACGGTCAGTCGTCTTGTGTTAGAAACATTAATCAGTCTTGCGAAAACTTACCCGGGTCATTTTCTTCCTGCTAAACTACGTGTATCGGATTCATTTCCCATGTCTGAATTGCACACACCACCATTTTCGCAATTTTGGGCTATCGTTCATAGGTAAGCGTTAACTTCTGTTGTAATAATTGGTTTTCACAAAAATAAATAGTGTTTCATTTCTGATGTTGGACTAAATTTAGTCCTTTGATTTGTGCTTCCTTAATGTATTTTCGAATGTGGAAATATAGTTGAAGTTTTTTCGATTACGCTGATTCATGAAGATCATGGTACCTTCAGCAGAATTATATTGAAGCATTTTGGACGAATTTAAAAAATATGAACTGTTTTCTTAACATGTCAATATCTTAGCCTTTCGAAAGCCGATATGTCATCCCGCACTACCCATCGGCATGGCTCATTACTAGAAACAGCCTTGGGACCAGGTGGTGTTAATGCAAGCATGGCTGCTTTATCACTTGAGGACAGTGCTATTGGTGTACTGATGGAGCATATCAAACGTCCGGTCATTGCCTCTTCATCGATATTGCAGGATAAGTTACTTCGCCTTATATGTACGGTTAGTCATTTGATTGTCATCATTTTGCAGTAGTGATGGAATAGTTCAGTTTAATCGATTCCTTGAACTTCAAACGCAGTTTGCATATGGAATTTTCAATGTCTAGCCTTTTCAGATCGTCCAAATTTTGCCTGATGATACTGTCACAAAAATGTCACTTGACTCGACATCGGAGAAACCTCCACTTACTCAGCAACTGGAATATATTGTTTTGGTTTGTTTCGACGATTTTTTTTTTTTTTTGTTGTTCCCACCTCAAATAATGTAAAGCGTTCCATGTCAATTCTAATTTTAAGGCACTGACAGAAGGTGAATGCTCAGAAGAAGGTTTAGCAGATGGACGAACCTTGCTATTGGAATTAATCCGCGCTCTTACGCCATCCGGAAAGTCCTTCATAATGTCTCTTCTTATAAACGCTGCGGAACGTTTAGGAGCTAGACTTCTGCCTCACATTGAGAGGCTTGAGGAAGAACTCAAAGAACTACCTGTCGAGGGAAGCCCATCCTCATTTCCCGAGCAACAACCATCGGGCTCGAAAGTTGCAGTTAATCGGTTAGGCTCATATCCTGTGTAAATCAGCATATCAGCATGAAATTGATAAGCTATTTATTCATTGAACGAATCTTGGAAAGTGCGTGTGTGCAAAATTTTTATGAATTTTTTCGTGGTTAGATATTTTATTATTAACAGTCGTGATCTGTAGTTTATTTTCAATATACATTTTCAGTATTTAGGGGATGAATTTGTTTCTTTGCAGTTACGACGAATCAGTGATTGTAATTAATGGAATACTGAATTCGCGGGCAGTAATGAATGCATCAGGCTGTTATGAATTGCAGTTACCGGCGATGAGAGCGCTTACTGATAAAAATGGCATCCAGAATGTATTTTTGAGAACGCTACAGACAATTTTCAAAATACGAGAAGTTCTGATATCGCATGAAAGATGTGTTGAGGTTGACGTGAGCGTTGACACTTTAGGTGATGACGAAAATGAAGATGATAGCCAAAGGGCATTGGAGGAAAATGAGCGGAAAAAAATGCTCGAGGTAGAACTGGAAATCTAGTTTTATATTTTTACCTAGTTCATTTCCCCCAGTGTGACATACATTCTGAAGTGATGAGTCTCAAAATCCAATGTCTTCCGATTCAAGTCTGGGATTTTTCTTGGCGTTCTTTTTGTGTAATCTAACACAGTTCACATTTTGAACGGTTGATCTCTCATTTATCTTTTTTTATGGTAGTGTATTACTTTGTTTTATTCTGGATATTTTAGAGAGAAGAAAGAATGAGCGTATTATTGAGTACATTAGAGCCGTTGTGGGATTTGGTATCAAGATGTTTAAAACGCCTTACAAATGCAGATGCGCATGCGGCGTTGGCTCTTCAGCCAAGTGCTGAAGCATTTTTCCTTGTATATGGGTCGGAATTGTCTTTTACTGATGCGAGCAAGTTACAGGAGCATCCTGATGCGCAAAAAGTTCTTCATTTCGCAGGTCTGTTATGTTTGTTCATATGTATATATGGTGTCAGTGTTAACTCAAAGGATTCGGGTTCTGAAGTTCGATTATAGCAGTTACTCTTTTTGTTTCTTTAAATAGAATCACGAAATGAATTCTTTTGAATCTTCTGAAAATCCTAACAAATAGTTGTTAGAGTTTTACACTCATTCTTTCTTGTATGTGTCAAAGTATTTGCTGCTGGATTATTTTCAGAGAAACACCGTAATATGTTAAATCAGGTTCTGAGACAAAATAGTGGTAGTTTGACGGATGGTCCATTCGCAGTACTAACTCAAATGCCAAAATTACTGGACTTTGACGTAAAGCGTATCTATTTTCGGAAACAAATGCAGAAAATCGATGAACGTGTTAGGTGCGTGGTTCAGTTCATGTTACATAACATCAATATTCCATTCGTGATATCATGTGCGCATATAATTTAATATACACTTTACACATAGGTTCGAGTAGATTTTCTTACAACTGTTTGTTACAGAGGTGAGGATGTAGCAGTACGGGTTCGTCGTAGTCACTTGTTCAGCGATAGTTTTCGGGAATTGTTCAGATTACGTGGTCCTGAATGGAAAGCAAGATTTTACATCATCTTCGAGGGTGAGGAAGGCCAAGATGCTGGTGGATTATTGCGTGAATGGTTTTCCATTATCACACGAGAAATCTTCAATCCCAATTATGCACTTTTTATTACTTCCCCAGGGGATCGCGTAACATACATGATTAATAAAACATCCTATATTAATCCAGAACATTTGGAATATTTCAAGGTTTTACTGCATTCATCGCATTCATTTTCACTTTTGTTAAGTACAACTTTGAGAACTCTTTTCCTCTCTTCAAATTTGCATTTTTGAATTATTATTTTCTTTTGTATTCGGTTTGTTCATTTCTGTGAATCGTTGAGTGACCTTCTTTTAGTTTGTTGGAAGAATAATAGCAAAGGCGATATATGAGAACAAACTCTTGGAATGTTATTTCACTCGAGCCTTTTACAAACACATTTTGAGTGTCCGTGTTCGAGCACAGGATTTAGAATCCGAGGTAGTTTTATTTTTTGATTAAAGCAAGAGGAAGGTAGGTGTCTGTACTTTTGCAAAATATGTCTGTACAAAATAGTAAACTGGCGATGTTGTGATTAAAAGTAGAGAAAAAGGAGACATAGCTGGAGTGGCGTGCTATGAGGCTGTATAGGACCAAATTCAAGAGAATTTTGAAATGATTAAAGTCCGTTGGACAAAAATATTGCTTTTTGTTGCATTTCAGGATCCCAGTTTCTACAAGTCGCTGGAATTCTTACTTAATAATCCAATCGAGGAGCTGGGTACTGAACTTACGTTTAGCCTGGAAGTTGAGGAATTTGGAGTTAGGAAAATGCGTATGCTGAAGGAAAATGGATCATCCATTGTGGTTACTGATGAAAATAAAGAAGAATATGTGAAGCTTGTTTGTCAAATGAAAATGACCGGTTCGTTTTATAATTACTGATTCTCTTCTTCATAACTTCAATGCTTTTTCTGGCAGTGTATGTCCGGGTAATGCAAGTAAATGAAACATTTTAACTGCTTGCTGTATTATGATACACTTCTTTCTAGGCTCGATCAATAAACAGTTGAAAGCATTCTTGGAGGGCTTCTATGAAATAATCCCGAAGCATCTGATATCAATTTTCAATGAACAGGAGTTAGAATTGTTAATAAGTGGGCTTCCAAATGTTGACATCGATGATCTCTATGCCAATACTGAGTATAAGACATACACCAAATCCTCACCTCAGGTCATTTATTCTAATTTCTTTTTCTTGAATTTTCAGATTTATCCGATGCGAGTAATCAGTTGAAGAAAGAATATTATGCAAACTATTCTGTTGCTAACAAATGAGGTTAAGGTGTTATGAGTAATCATCGAAAAATTAAAAATGGTTTATAAGTGACAGTATTTGATCAGAATAACTAAAGAATTATGTGTAGAAATGACTATTATTAATATAATTTATGTATTTGTTGTATTATTGCAGATACAGTGGTTTTGGAAAGCATTGCGTTCGTTCGAACAGGAAGATCGCGCGAAATTTTTACAGTTCGTTACTGGTACGAGCAAGGTTCCCCTACAAGGTTTCGCTGCACTGGAGGGTATGAATGGTACTCAAAAATTTTCCATTCATTTGGATTCTCGATCTTCAGATCGACTACCAACAGCACATACATGGTATTTTCATTTCTTTTACTGATTTGGAATATTTAAAAATTTTCCTTCTTTCATCATTTATTTTTATTTAATAATTGTTACAGCTTCAATCAGTTGGATCTTCCGCAGTATGAAACATACGACAAGCTTCGGGATATGTTGCTGCTAGCCGTACGTGAATGTACCGAAGGATTTGGTTTCGCTTGAAAAGATAACTGGATTACCATTTTAGTAAAGATGTGTATCTTCCTCATTGTATGATGTCTTTCTACTATGGCCACTGTTGTCTGAATTCGCAATCCATAAACGTTTACTTGAAAATGGTGTTCTTTTGAGACATTCTTGGGTATTTTTTTTCTCTTTTTTTAAATAGAAGCAAATATGTGGGAATGGTAGAATTATCAATTATGAATATATTAATTGCTATACGATCACTTTTTTTCCATATATCGCTCTTTACTTCAGGCTAAATTCGTGCTGTTCGTCTTGAATAGTGGTTTTTCATGGCTATATGTTGTGCGTTTGTTATAGGCCCACTTTCCCAACATTATGCTGATTTTATGCACTTAGTTTTCTCATTGTACGTAAGTTGTTTCTGACGCTGAACAAGGGATTTCATTGCCTAATCCACTTTGTATCTGTATGTGCGTTTGTATGAATTCCGGATTGTATATACCTCGTTTAGAGTGGTGGTCAAAAGAGCCTGAATGTTGGTGCCTTTTTTTTAAACCACTCCAAATGTATGTGCATAATTGAATGTATGTTCTTTTTAATTCATTTGTGGTTTTCTTTCCTGTATTTACAGTCAATTTAGGGGCAATGATGTAACTGATGAGTTTCCGGATGTGTAATCAGACAATGGTACCGATGTTCTGGATTTGTAATCGAAAGAATAATGTTAAATGGACTGAATCGTTCTTTGTTTCGAGCATATGCCTTGGTGTTTATAATTGCTCTTGACAAGTTTTACGCTATGTATTCTTGAGAAGTAATGTTAATGTACGTCTAAAGGAAGCTGTATTTTTTCACGTGGATCATTTAAAACGAAAAATATAAAGGAAATAGTTCTAAACTGTGGTTATGCTTATCCTAGACAGCTGCCGATTCATGTGGATTTCTTATTTCAACACCCTCTTACGTCTTCCGATGCTGTAGCAATGTTGTTTTGATTCTCTCTTTGTGTTGAGTGGAAAATGGTTTGCATTGTTTAAGCTCCTAAGTTTGCGGGAGTCATGGATGGTGCTTCTAAACGATGAGGATCAGATTTTCTCGGTACTGATTTCGGGAAGATGTGAACAAAGAATTTCTTGTTATTTCATCATTTGAATTATCGGATTGTTACACTTAGCAGAAATCACCCATATTTGGGGACAGGTTTACGTAAGACTTCGGATTGCTTGATGTCCATTTTTCTTCGGTACTTAATGGTTTTGGAACAAATTGTAACGATTCTTCTGTTCTCTGCATACTTGTAATAGTATTTCCCGAGATATTAAAAGGTAGTAGTAGTTTTATGCCTAAACTTACATTTTTGTTTGCAAAATCCACACAAATTGATATGGTGATTACTAACTAGTATGGTAGCTTAACAAGCATGTGGAAATGTGGGAAGTTTTCAGGTTATCAACTATGTTGCTACGGAGTAGTTTTGGTTTTATTGCAATTGAACGGGTTATTCATTGTCCGCGCTCATCCCTCCTACGACGTCATTTTATTCCAATTACAAGAATGATGAGAAATGTGGAGTCAGTAAGCAATAAAGAAATGATGGAACAAAATAAGTCAATTCTGGAAAAAGTTCTGTTGAAAGAACCTCAAACTACAGCGCAAAAGGGTATGCAGGAAGTGTAGGAATTTTCATCTTCTGATTGTTTCTTACCGGTCTTGTATTAAAATTAGCTTATTTGGATATAACTTATCTCTTAATGGCTCTTTATAACGATTAACAGGAATATAGATGACATTCTTTCGTGAAGTAGTAGAGATATATCTCGGAGTACTTCCCACTTATCAAGCTGTAGAGATTTGTCGTAATCATGATTAGATATTTATAGTGAAAGAGAGTTCATTCATTTTCTTAACAAACTAAATTGAAACATTATAAGAAAGTAACAAGAATTTGTAGATTTTGTTTTCGGATTTCAGTGAAGGAAAAGGCCACCAATGCGTATCTGTACATGGCGTATGTGGTATCAGTGACTGTAATGGGCGGTATGGCATACTTACTTTATGAAGAAATGCTCGCACCTGGAGCACCGCAAACAGTGTTTTCAAAAGCATTACTTTTAATCAAAAAAGATCCAGAATGTCATAGATTATTAGGTGACTCAATTATGGGATATGTGGAAGGACGTGGACGAATGAAGCAAGTTGTACATCATATTTATAAAAAAGTAGGATTTTTTGAAATTTGAATTTTCGCAGTTATCTTCAGGTCCATCTATTTATTATCTATTCATATGTTATAGGATGGAAATGATAGGACACGTGTGATGTTTAACGTGAAAGGCAGTCGACGTGAAGGTGTTGCAACAGGAGAAATGGAAAAGAGTAACGGAAACTGGGAGTGGCGCTTTCTCATTGTTTCATCCTCTGATCTTGTTCCAGAAAGTGTCATTCTAATAGATAATCGCTGAGAATTACAGTTGCGTCTAAGATAATAACACTTTTTAATCTGGTCGTCTCTTCCATGTATCATGCAGTGGTTTAGCATTTCCACAAAACTTGTTCACTGCGAAGCTTGGCTTTCTTACTTAATGTGCATCCTAGAATCTGATAACGGTCAAATTTATCTGTAAGGCGGATGCTTCATATTAATGAATGTCTGAAGGACGACACAACAGTATGCTCATGGATACAATGTACGTCTTCAGTAGGCCAGCAATGTTTCGTGAAGATAGTGGTGTTTAAAAATTCAATGTGAAATGGAAGATAAGTTATACTACTCTTTCCCAGAAGATATCACCTCGGCTGTAAGAAAAATATAAAAAGCAAATCTTTTATTTCTGCTTCTAAAACTCGATGCTTTTTCCAACAACGGAAGTGTCCAGACAACGAAACCCAGAAAATAAAACAAGCAATACACCACTTCCTAGGATTTCTGGAATGGATAAAAAAGACACATTCACAGCAGCTGTGTAGGTAATGAAGTTCAAGAATTATCGAAGACAACACAAAACAAAGTGAATCTTCATCCAGTGGATCTTCAAAAATGTCGCCCTAACTTACAATTTCAAGTTATTAATGCAAACGTAGGTTGCACCGTTGATAACACTCTCCTAGATTGCAGCTTCGACTTTGATCTAGCAAAAAGCTCACATTTACATCTAGCGATATTTTACTAAAACACATATGCAGCAATATTAATATGTAAGAATGCTACATCACTCCTGAAACACTACGTAAAAGCTAGAAAACTCCTTGCATTCTATTAGTAATCCTGAAATGGAAGTGCAATAAAATACACATCATATAAAACAGGAAACCAGAACCAGCGCAAACATACCATAAATCCCTATTACCGCATCTTCTCAAGTTCATATAAAAAATATTCCACAGAAACGGTTCAAAAAAAAAAAAAAAAAAAAAAGATAAAATAAAAATAAAAAACGGCAAAAACCCATAAAACAGCTATTAATATACAGTGATGCAATAAAACGAAATAAAAGAATCTTCTTTAGGTAATGTACTGACGTTAAAACTACTATGCAGTAGTGCAGCACAAGCATAATGTTTAAAACACAAAATTATATTTCCAGGCCACTAGTCCATAAATACATCCGTAAGAATCGCATCACGCTAAAGCCTTAATCACGCAATCCCAATCGCGTATTGATACTTTCCAAATATGCACGATGCAGTCGTGTCACAAAGCCATCGTCCTAAAAAAAAGAAAGACTGCAGCTTAGTAAACTTTATTAATTTCAGTGCAAGGGCTTCTTTTTACATCATCAACAATAGCTCAAACGTCGAATGATTTGTATGTTGATAATTAATCGCTATTTTCTCTAATATGTTCACAGATACCACTCCATTCCAAGTGCAACTGCAGTACATTTAAAACAGCATTAAAAACCAATCAGTACTCGTGACTTCATGCTACATTTAACATGACTTCATTTGTTATGATGATGAAACTGCTTCTTTCTCGAATCACTCATTTCTAACAGGACTGAACGGTATCGAGTAATGTAACAAACCTTTAACAAATGTTTCAGGGCTACCAACAACTGATCCTTTGTAAGGGAGACAACTTGCGAATTACCATCTTCAGCTATGCCATTTTGTTCAATGTTGCCCGTTGACTGCTGCTGAAAAAAAAAATATATATATATATATATACTTTTATATATATATATAAAGGAAATATATATATGCAGGTTTCCACAAACTAATATTACATTGTAAAAAATTACACATTCAAAGATATTTTCTACTTTTTCCGCTTCCTTCAAAATGGAAGATGTCTTAGCAGCAGAGAGTGACAGGCCATTCACCAAATTCGATAATGTATCATTGCCACCGCTTTCTTTGGATGTTGATGCATGTTTACTAAAAAAAAAGTTAGAGGTAATGTCATAGATAAAAAAAAAGCTTAATGATGCAACAATATAGATATTTACAAATACCATAAAGTATGTAATAAAAACTATCATTCGCAACCCGCAACACTCGATCTTTAACGATAATCACTCTCAAAATGCACTTTAAATCAAAAAATTACCCCATCATTTTGGTAACCGATTTGTTTTCCATCAAAATCATGCCACTTTCGCCCTGAGCACCTCGAAGAAGAAGCTGTCTTTCAATCTGATCAGCACTCAAAGCACCTCTAGTCGGTACAACCGGCAATTTAGTGGTTGTCTGCTTTGACAACAACTGCTGCAGAAGAGCCGGCATTTCATCCAACTTTTTACAGCGACTATCTTTAATAGTACCATGAGTAAGAGAGAGCAAGAGAAAGGGAAAAAAAACAAGTTTTAGCAAGAGTCACACAAATCTCCCTCTAAACTATGACGAATAATCAAAAAAAAAAAAAATAAGAAACGGAAAGGTGAATGTTTATCTTCATCCCCAGCCTTTCGATCATTATTTCCTATTTATTATGAAAACTAGAAGATCCGGAAAAAAAACAAGTCTTCTAAGCGTACAGTTACCCAGGAAAAACCATTATAATAATTAAGAATGCAAAAATGTCACACAACAAAGAATACATACATCGCCAAATTATATCGAAACAACAATGCCATTATAAAAGAAGTAACACCATGACTTTACTGCTTAAAATTAATTTAAAGAGCCAAAAAACATCACCCGCATATGCAATATTATGTTTTACCTCTCCCAGCAGCAGTACTCGAGTGCATGATATATCCATTTTCAAAACCAGCTGAGGCAATTCTTTCCGAATCAGCGAGAGTAGATGTCGACGGATCTGATCCGGAAGCAAGCTTGACAAGCAATTTATACAAGCGGGAACAGTCCTCTTCTTCAAAGAACCAAAAACCTCTGATGTCACCTTCTACAAACAAACCTCAAGTCAGACAAACAGAGAAAGTAGAACTGACAAAAAAAAAAAAAAAAAAAAGAGAAAAAACTGCCATATAGGAATCAAAAGTTGCCGTAGTCCATATTTGGAATTTGTCTGTACTTTTTTCACACAAAAATACAAAAAGACTTTTATTTCATCCTGCAATACCGTTACCCCTAGAAGATGGATTGAATTTAATAAAAGATAGGAGAAAAACACGAAGGGTAAACGCTGCTAATAAAAACCTTGTGTATTCATGAACAAGTACGGTGCTTCAAGGAAGAAGCGCAATGAAGCCGTGATTGGTTCAATGTGATCTTCAAGTGACTGACGATTTGCGATCATTAATGAATGTAACGGTTTGTCAGCTCGTTTATACAGAAATAATGGCCCCTCAATTGCGGTCTTCACCCACTGCGTTTTACATTTATCAAATTGATACAGCGCTGCATGGACAGACTATAAATGAAAATCAGTTACTCCTGAATTCTCTTACTCAGCGGAACAAACAACAAAAAGAAGTACTGCTAGGAATGACCGAGAGCTTTATATTGTTTATAAATTTTTACTAAAGCACTAAAATAAAATAGAACGGCTGGTAATTCCACTTAACTTGGCGAAATTACAATAAAACTGTGGCATATAAAATAAGACTCACGAAATAGAACTTGTAAGGTTTCTTTAGCAATGGCTACAAACTACAGTTAAAAATATGAACAAACAGCGAAAAAAAGAGATTAATAACCTTATCAATGATTGCTACTGCACATGGATCCAGTCGCTGTATGGATTTAAGATTCATCTCATCGATTGAAACAGGTTTCTTCTTAACTAGCATAGCATCACCCATTGTCTCCTGAACCAACATAATAAAGCGATCAATACCCTAAGATACAATTTAAAATGATGATCTGCAACTTGTAATATATAAAGAACATATGCAAAATCCGCGCACTAGCACATCGGACATTACAAATTGACATCACAAACCCTCTTCTTTAATCTTTCGAATACAATTTAATATGATAAACCGAAAAATCTTGTATTTTAACCTTATTCACAAACAAACCCACTCTTCTTGCACCCTACTCTTGTACAAGAACTAACACAAAAAGTATATCATGTTATTACAACACAATATAGCTGTCATAATTATTGTCGCGAAATACGCTAAAAGAAGCTTACAGCACCTTTTGCATGCTTCTAAACCCTGACCTCCTGTAAACTGAGAAAACCTAACCTTTCATACTTGTAAAATACTACAAGAGAAATAGGAACTGGTAAAAAGATTGACTGAATTACACAAGAGGATGTTTTAGAAATACATGGAATAGAGCTATTAGGCAAACAGCATCTTGTTGGAGAAAAAGCAGCTGTATTTCTAAAACATTTATAAGTACTGAGAAAACCTTCAGGACCTGCAAATAAGCGAGAGAAAGAAAATGATAACAGCAATTATAACAACTCCCACTTAGTTTGTCAGGTTGCCAGTAAATTTGGGGTAGAGAGAGGGAAGGATGGGGAAATTTTAGAAGAGATATGACAACTCCCTAGAAATACATACAAAACTCACGTCATGAGTATTCTAAAAGAGCTGATCCTTCTATTACGACTTTCCGTACGTAACCTACAATTTTTGTTTCTATTTGGCATCAGTTTCAAAACTTTCTAGTCTGACAGAAATATGACTCTTCAGCGTTTCTCTGAGACTGCCGAGAAAATCCAAAAAAAGCTTGCCACTATTTATAAATCTATGTAGTTATAAACCCTCCTTTTTCCACCTTCCTTTCTCATTTCCACTATCTCCCAAATTATCAGAGATGCTATCGATATGAAATTTTAACTTGAATATTTCGAGAATCCTTTTTTTTTCTCCCCCTCTACCGCTCTTCTTTCTGATAATCCTCTGAGTGGCATCACGGGAGATAAAAAAGTGTGAAGCTCACCCCGGCCTATAGCACAGCAAGTTTTCCCCGCCAGATAAACAACCAGCCGATTAACACCCAGGAACTTTCTCCCGACCGCTCACTGGCAAACCCCTGAAAGTCAATAAAATAATGATAAGATTGAGCTGGATGGATATAACGCATAACAATTGCTGTGCAATCCTGATAAGGTCTAACATGAAATCAACTAGTCTCAGGCAAATATTTCCTAATTGTTGGTCAGGTAGTGTACTTATTCCTTTTGGAATCCGGATTTGTCTTCTAGTTTAATATAAACTAGAATTGATTTGCTAGTAATCCAGGCAATACTATTACTTGCATATTATGAAGTTTTCTTTACAGTTTTTCCGAAATCTTACCTTGATGAAATATCACTGAGATGTAAACTTCCGTAAATTGTGCTTCGGTTAGTATGTATGTTCATGTCGGAAATTAGCCTCTACTATTTCTGGGCGTAATACAGGATTTGTTCAAGAGATATTAACAATACTAACACATATCATGAATGACTGAAGATTCGGATTTCTTTTTCTTCACTATTATCGGACGGACGGATCTCGTACGTTGTTCACTTGCGATTTCCTTAGGCACCAAGTACGCAGTTGTTGGAGGAATAGATTAAGAATAACTCATTCTTTATCTTCTGTAAAACTGGAGTGAGCATTTTGTTTCATATTTGGAAAATTGATGTACATGTTGGCGATGTAAAACATCGTTGTGTCAAATGACTAACTTTCTGAAGAGGATCATTATGCATCAGTGAATCGTAAATGATTAAATCGGAGAAAAAGAAATTTTCTTTCGTTGAAGTTTAGAGAGCGTCAAGACGGAGGAAGTATTGAATCAAAGAATTACGGAGGTATCTCCTTGTAACATCCAGAAGACAAATACAGCAGACAACAATGTTGTCGGTAATTTAGCAGCAGAAAGCACGATAAAAACATATTTAGGAAGGTCAAATCCTGTGACTGTCAAGGAAAATCTTTTTAGAAATAGCCAGTAAGTTTATTTAAATTATCAGCATTTTGCCATCTGATAACGAAAAACTAAGAAAATATAAATTTCATTCACTTAATTCTTGTACTCCTTTTAGAGCTATTCCAGTCGTGTATTCTAAGGAAGGAAATCGTTTTTCGTTGTATTTAATAAATAACGGGTCCTTATTTCCTGTTAGTACCCTAGTAATATATGCTAGAATAATTTATTTAACTTCACCCAAAAAATGATTGGATATGGTCAGTTTATTATAAGCATCTCGTAATTTCTCGTCTTCATATTTTATTTGGATCCCTAAATATTGTAGGCATCGATATAAATTGAATTCATTTTCTTATTCGTGTGTGGCAATGTTTTATATCTACATTTTCAGGGTATTCATGGAGTCGCTTATTCCTGTTATCAATAAGTTACAGGAAGTTTTTGCTGCAATTGGGACTCGTGAGGCAGAAATACAATTGCCACAGATTGTTGTTGTTGGCTCACAAGTTCGTATTCTAGTTCTTTATTTCCCTTGAAGTTTTTTAGTCCTATTATGGTACATGGATTGGTATTTCTGTCGTTTATTTTTTTACAGAGTGCAGGGAAAAGTTCTGTCTTAGAAGGTATCGTTGGTCGGGATTTCCTACCTCGCGGGGCGGGTATTGTTACCAGACGACCTCTAATTTTGCAGCTCATCAATGTTCTTAGTGATGACAAGGAAGCTAGAACTACCGATCAAGGTTCTCTTTTAACTTTTATAATTCGTTCTTCGGGATTTTTTTTTCTTTTTTCCTTTGAAGAAATACTTCTGTTCATTATTTCCCAGGTGTGACAATACATGCAGCTGAATGGGCTGTATTTAGTCACTTAAAAGACAGGATTTTCACAGATTTCAATGAAGTGAGGGAGGAAATCGAACTTGAAACGGAGAGAGTTTCTGGAAAAAACAAAGTAAGCGAAGTTCCTTTCAGTTTGAACTAAGAATAACTTTCATTGATCTTCGTATTCATGTGATTATATATTTATGAATTTTTCTTTTTGTTACAGGGGATATCTGGTGTACCAATCAGTCTTAAAATTTGTTCACCAAATGTAGTGAATTTAACTCTCATAGATTTGCCTGGCTTGACAAAAGTACCAGTGGGTGATCAGCCTACGGATATTGAAGTACGGATAAGTCATAAACTTCTTTCTTTTTTCTTGAACCAATCAGTTTTTGAGCTGTCTACTAAGAATAAGGTGACATACTTTGTGGTCCTAAATCCTCTGTTGTGTTTTCACATGTTGTTTGTCATTTTTACTTCATTTTTTTTTTTTTTTTTTTTTTTATATATGTATCTGAAGAGCTAGTAGATTTATGCCATTTTTCACCTAGTAACTGTCACTTAAAACTATGAAAGTCATGAATTTAAACGTCGTGGCTGGCTAGTTTGGTTAGAGCAGTAACATTTTCAGATTCAAGTTCGAGACCTGATTATGAATTATATAGGGAATCCTAATTCTATTATTCTTGCTGTGACACCTGCAAATCAAGATTTTGCCACTTCAGAACCATTGAAATTAGCGCGAGAGGTTGATCCTGAAGGTAACTGCTTTAGATATTTTCGTATCATATTAATTTTATGTAGAGACTGTAAACTTTGTCCTGCTGAAGAATCCAGTAATGATTCTTGGTGCTTTCTAAAGACCATGTTGAATTGTAGGTTGTCGGACTCTAGCCGTACTCACAAAACTCGATCTGATGGATCATGGCACTGACGCTATGGAAGTTCTTCTTGGACGTGTTGTGCCTGTTAAGCTTGGCATAATAGGAGTTGTGAATAGGTACTAATTTTCTGTCTTCTATAATTATTATTTGTTTTCCTTCATATCTATAATGTTATAATCCTTAGATATTAATCAGATATTAAAGTTAGAAGTGAATTACGTGCTTCAGGTCACAAGCAGATATCATGAACAAAAAACCAATCGAAGATTGCTTGCGTGATGAACAATCGTTTTTGCAGCGGAAATATCCTACGTTAGCAAACAGAAATGGAATTCCTTATTTATCGAAAACACTTAATAGGGTAATTTTCACTTCGAGTTTTCTGTTGAATTATTACGTACATTATACATATATATATATATATATATATATATATATATATATATATATATATATAAAATTGATATTTATCACCTAACGAGTATATATATGTATATAAAATTGATATTTATCACCTAACGAGTATTGTAACATGATAATATGGAAGTCGCTTTCACTAGAAAGAAAGTACCTGATCTCTAATTTGACACTGAATTGTTCGTAAAAGGCACAATTCTAGGTAACTGAAATTGAATTTAACACTAAATTGTTATCTTTCATTAGAAAGGTTGAGATTTTTCCTACTCATAATTCGTGATTTTTGATGATATTGTTATGAGGAAGTAGTCTTGCTGAGAACAAGAACTAAGAGTAAGAAAAACTTATATTACAATCAGCGGAAGATGGTATACGATTTTTGTTCCTGTTCTTTAGTTGGCTAGCCTGCTTGCTTTGAAGTATTTTGATAGCAGTATTTCGCATTTAGAGTGATAAATATATCTGTTATTTTGCAAAGTATTTGTTCACCAGCACGAATCAGAAGTCTTTCGTGGTTAATGGTTATTAATATACGGGAAAAACTTTTTCAGCTACTGATGCACCACATACGAGAATGTCTTCCACAGTTGAAAATGCGAGTAAATGTCCTGATAGCGCAATGCCAAACATTGCTTAATTCATACGGCGAGCCTGTACAAGATTACGGAAGCACACTTCTACAAATTATTACTCGTTTTGCCACTGCATATACAACAACCATTGAAGGCACATCGAGAAATATCGAAACATCAGAGTTGTTAGTTTTACATTTACTTTTTGTCTGTGCAGTGAGTTAAAATTTCTTGAAAGTGAATTCCTAATGTTGCAGGTGTGGTGGTGCACGAATATGTTATATCTTCCATGAAACATTTGGTCGAGTTCTGGAATCCATTGATCCACTGGGTGATTTAACGCAGCTTGATATATTAACGGCTATTCGTAATGCGACGGTAAGGCTTTAGTTTTTGAAATAAAGAGAATAAGGACTTCGTCCTTGTTTCTTAAACTTTAAATGATCTTTAACTGTAACTAATTTCATAGGGTCCTCGGCCGGCTCTTTTTGTGCCGGAAGTAAGCTTTGAATTATTGGTAAAAAGACAAATTCGCCGGCTGGAAGAGCCCAGCTTACGTTGTGTGGAGCTTGTGCATGAAGAACTACAGCGTATTGTACAACATTGTGGCATTCATACTCAGGTTTTGCACTTTTTTTCCCCCTTCTGCCTTTTCTAAATTTCAATCGAAAACTTAGAATCGAGAAAAAAGTATGTTTTGGTTTGCGCTTAGGATTTTTCTTTTGCTTCATAATTGCCGAATCGAACTGGACATATCTTTAGCAAGATCTAGGTAGTTTAAGGAAATGCTGCTTCAACGCAGTGACCAGATGTTTCGGATAATGATAGCGATATGAGGTGCTTACAGGAGATTGACCAACAATCACATTTGCTTGCAATTCCATTTTGACTGGAAATATGTTGCATAAAGTGGCTGTAGCACTCAGTTACAGTAAACTGTTTATGAAATTAGACTTTTCCCGGTGATTACGGTTATTTTTCTGATTTAATGTTTTTAGCAAGAAATGCAGCGATTTCCTCGTTTGTACGATAAAATAAATGAAGTAGTGAGCAATGTTCTGAAAAGCCGTTTAAAACCGACGAATGAAATTGTTGAAAATTTGGTAGCAATTGAGCTTGCATATATCAACACTAAGCATCCAGAATTCGCCGACGCCTCACTTGGAAATCTATTAAAGGTTTATTTTTGTCTTTTTACTTTCAGTTTATAAGAAAATAGATGAAATAGCTATTATTTAGTGTACAGCTGGGCCATTGTACTTGATGTTTCAACTGCAAGGACAATATATGTTGTTGGCAAAGAAAAGCTTTTTAATAATGCTTAGAACTCGTCTTCCATATGCACTTTTCTAGCGAAAAGAAATTGATAATGGTGTAATGTTTTTATCACCTCAGCATTTTAAAATACCTCACATGTGGTGAGCTTAAGGATTTGTTCCTCTATTAAAGCTTATTCCTTCTTCATATTTCGGCAAACATTTTTTTAACGATGTAATTTAGGAGCATGCATCTGTTGATGATGATTCGAAACGATCTCTGAAACGCTGTCCTCAAACGGAAACACCACTCCATAAAGTGCACGAAAATCTTGCGGTAAATATTTTTTGCATAAATCATAAATCTTTGACGATATAGTCTTTTGTCAAATGCTCTTTCTCATTTTTACTGTTTTAGGCTACAGGCCTATCGTCTTCAGGTGGCGGTTCAGGCGGCACACAGGCAAGAAATTTACATAAGTATTTAGTAGAAGTGTAAAGTTTATAATCAGTGATACATTAACTGATTTTTTAATTAAGATTGTGGAATTGCTGAGATGTAGTATTCTATATTTGTTATATCATTCCTCTGCCGCAGTTCATCTATCGGCTTATTTTTATATTTTGAACAAAAAATGAATAAAAAACCTCCAACTTATATTGGAAGAACGGATCATGAAACAAAATATTGGGATGACTTTTGATGATACTCTGACAATTTAGGACAGTATTTACTCTTTTATTGCCAGACTTTTATGGTCAGTGATCGTAATTGTTTTAATTAATCGAACACAGTTGTATATGAATCTTATAGAGTTCAACCGAAATTTCAAGCTTCACCGGATGGTTCTTCGGTGGGAATGCCAAAGACAAGGAGTCAGTGCTGTCTCGTTAGTTTCTTAAAATCTTTTGAAAACTCTGAGTCAAGAGATGCAGAACTGTTTCTGTCATACATAATCTGCAGTGTTTTAGATTCTATTTTGAAAAGCTTCTGTTATTTGGATTCTCTTTTTCTGAGTGGCTTACTCGTCGTTGCAAATAGGAAAAAAGAAATGCGGTAGCTCTGTTTATTAAAATGTAAATAACACTAAGCACCTGAGATGATTTTTTTTTTTTTATGGAGCTATCCATAACATAGTTGGTGATCACTTTTCACGATATCATTATGCTGTTGATGTTGTTGTTTCAGCTGTATCGGCTCGAAAACCTGTTAGTTTCTTGCCGGAAGTTCCGGAAAAGACTATCACACGGAAGCTAACAGCCCGTGAACAGAAAGACTGCCAAATAATCGGTAAATTGTGGCCATCAATTTTTTTGCTCCTGGTTACAGAACTTATTAGACTATCTCATAAATTAAATGCCGGCGCTTTTCGTCTGATAATCTCAACCACGGTTTATACATAACAGTAAAATTGCCATCAGAAATGTTTCATAACCAGTTGGTTGCTGTAATATCTATCGGTCTCCATCCTTAATTCTTGTATATTAATTCCTCGTGTGTTAGATACATCTTCCATTCTAAAAGTTCTGAATTAATTGTGTTACTTTGTCCTTGTTTTTTTTCCTGTTTTCCTTTACAGAAAAGTATTGTCAGTTTTCTGCCAGACTGCTTTTTGCTAAGGATAGCTCATCTTGTATAATTTATAGAGTAAACTTCTACAGTAGTTACGCAAACGCACTTTTTTTTTTTTTTTTTTTTTTTTTTTTTCAGAACGACTTATCCGATGTTATTTTATGATTGTGAGAAAGAATGTTCAAGACACAGTACCCAAAGCTATTATGCACTTCCTAGTGAATTACGTTCGCGTGCGTTGTGTTTTCCTTTTTTTGGTTCACAATAAATATTTACCAGCTATGCCAATTTAATAGTTTATTGAAATTAATGAAAACCCAGTAGGAGGATTTCCTCATGATCAGATATGGCACTAATTCTATCATTTTCTAGGACAATTTACAAAGCGAACTCGTACAACAGTTATACAAACGTGAAATAATTGAGGAACTGCTCAGTGAAAGTCCAGTTATGGCTCAGAGGAGAAAGGAAGCAGCTGAAATGCTTAGCGTATGTTATGGTGCTCTTCACTTTTCAAAGGTTTTTCTTTATTTAGACTTTCTGGATAACAGTTAATCTAATTATTCTTTAGGCACTCAATAAAGCAAGTAATATAATTGGCGAAGTTCGTGAAACGCAGATTTGGTGAACACATTGTTGGTATCGTCGTCATTTCGCACCATATACAGACTCGTTTAGATACTGTTATTTGTATTTGATAAAAGACTTAGTTATATTTTATATTTCCTATTTATTCAGCATTGATGAATCTTGAGCAAGCCCTTTACCCAACAGGTCTCAGAAAGGGAGGATAGGATTGGCTATATATAAATATATGTGAAATTCATCTGATTATTGAAATTTTATTATTATGAATTGATAACGCTTTATTTAGCTGTCAGCTAGCCATTGGCATTAATACGTATACCGTTTTTATTACCCGCATATACGGCAGATTCTATAGTGAATATATTCTTGCGTGACCGCGAAATTACCCAGTTACTCTAGTACTGTTTTTGCAGAGGAGTGGGAAGAAGCATTAAATTCACAAGCTATTTAAAGTAGGAAAGCGGACGGAGGTGAAGTAATAGAATAAAGTGGAAAGATTTGGTATACTAGTCATTAAGATTTTGTATCATCAAGAATATAACGAATCATCAAGAATGTAACAGATTTTTCCCTGGTTTTTACGGCGCACAAGTGAAATATACATCATAATCTTTACAAAGTGAAGCAGAAGATAATGATTTGTACTCCTACTCTTTTTTGATCTTGCTTACTATGGAAGATGCGATGGTCGCTCCAAGACTGTAAATGATAAACACTACCGAAAAAAGCGGCAGCGCACACAATAACAGAACCTGAAATGAGGTGACTTAACAAAATAAGGATGCGAGGTATTCGAATTGTTTTATTTCCAAGTCCAAACCGCGCTTAAAGCACTACAAATGCAAACGATAGGCCAAGTGCAAGAACTATTGTAGAAATTCAAAACTTACAGCAAAGTCACCGTTAGGTCGATAAGGCGTCAACTTTAATTCCAGCATTGCTTGGCTTTTCTCGTCACAAAAATATAACTTAGCATAACCTGAAAGTATCCGTGATTTGTTTTACTTAGAAAAGAGAAAAAGATATCAAATATAACTTGAAAAAAGAAAAAGCATTAGATAAATCAAAGAAAGGTAAATCATTGTCAGGAATTAAAATTACCGTTTTCTCCCTGTGATGTACTGAGGTACTGTGAGCCAGATATTTTTATTTCATCTTTTTTCTCGGGTTTTTCACAAAACGAAATTGCCTAAAACTACATGAAGATCAGCATGGAATGAACACTGGAATTCCATGTAATTTGTTAATTAAACCATACCGGTATTTCCAATGACAATCAAAACACATTTCCGATAACAACAGAGACAGGAATGAGAAAAGCTCTTCGATACCACTAAAAATGTAAAAAGTAACAAATAAAACATACCGAGAAATCCTTATCTTCCGGATCTCCATACTTGAATTCCATTCCTTTTAACTGCTTTTTTAATTGCAGTACATGTTCCCTCAAGGAGCTGTTTGCGTCCACCGCAACAGTAAGCTCATTTTCCAGGTCAGCAACTCGCTGCCTCAGAACGGATGATTCTTCCTCTGGAATGTTTATAATAATTAATGGGTTGAAAATACTTCCCTTCTGTGGACCCCGTTTCCCCCAACCAATTTGTCACACCTCGCAAAAATCACAGATTTAATTAGTAAGTACCGGCATTGATTAGGCTTCTTTCAACATCAGCAAGACGCTGCAAAGCTTCACATCTTTCTTCCTGCGCTCTACGTAATGACTCTTTTGCAAGCGATTCAAATTTGTTTTTGTCCACAAGCAAGTCACTCATCTGCTCTTTCACTTTTTCACTTATCGTATTTTTCGAATAGAGTGCAAGCTGCCCTTCCAACATTTCAATTCGTGATAATAACTGGTCTTCGCTTATCAGTGCCTGAAATTGCAATGCTAACGATAAAGAAAGAATGCTCGCTATTCCTCCGCTTTAAACATCTTTACTGGATTTAACAGAATTTGGTGCCAAAATCATGCTTTCCGACAAATCAAGTTCTATTAAACAGAAAAATCGAGACAAAGAACTTAAAATATATGTCGATGAAAAGGACGGTTAAGTCTTCAACCATAAACGTTACCTTTTCATCTGTCATAATTTATAAAAAGATATTTAGAATGCTCATAATGATGAGTTATTCCATCCTTTTTTATTTCTCCTGAAAGCTAAAAGCAGCAGTCGCCCACCTGGCAACTTGATTCTGCTGCTTGCTCTGTAGAGGAAAGGATATTTTCCAGCATGGCAAGTTTTTGCTCGAGTGAACGTTCCCGATACATTGCTTCTCGCAAGTAATGCTGCAACTGAAACAGCTGGTGGGAATCAACTAGTGGAAACATCATACAATCACTGTCTCGCGTCCTTATATAGCCATTAATATCCATATTATCTGGGGCACAGGCCTCCTCACCGTTCACATCGTAAAGGCGTATCATAGCCAAAATACAACCATGAGTTACTGAAATATTTAATTTTGTCAAGTAATAAGAAATGAAGTATTAAGGAATACAAAAAATGTGAGATTCATAATGATATTATCTGCAAATTACTTCTACTTGACGGCTTCTTACAGACCGAAGTTAAGTACAAAAACTGCTATGAAAAAGAAATGCACCTTTATTGGCATTTTCAGAAATTTCGACGCCGAACTGTAATATATCACCGGAATATATTTGTCGCGGAGAACTTTCCTCCGCACTTTTCGATAGCCGATCATTATTAACAAATGTACCATTGCTGCTTTTTGTATCTTTGAGAAGAAAACAACCCTCCTCATGCCATAAGACTGCATGATTTCGCGATAATACCTTAAATATCTATTTTAATATCACTTTAGAAAAGATAAAAACCCAATATGGTTTAAAAAGACAATGGTACCAATATTTCGGAGTTATTTTGAAAAAACAGAAGAGCGGATAAAGTTATTTTATTCATAACCTTGCAATCAAAAATAGCATTATCCGAGCTGGGCTTCCAGCGAGCAACTGATCGTCCAATTTTTATTGCTTCTTCTTCTGAATTTGGAACTGTAAAACGCCTTTCTTCGAATGCATGCGACTGTGAGCAAGCTGTGAGGATAGCGTACGGACATCGAATTCCTCTCATATTACAGCAACTGAAATCTAATTCTGTACCTTTATTAGACGAACATCTCATACAATTATATTAGTCAACGACAAGTATATACTTACAAAAGCAATAGTTCACATATTGCGACTACTGAAAAACTAACACTAATGGCAAAAATCCCACATTCTCATGTATCAAATTGAATACTCAAAGGAAATTAATGCATGCAATGTTAAGGAAGTATCAATGAAATTAGAAATGCATTATTTTGCTTCATACCATTTAACCCATGAATAATTTTATAAGCAAAGTTCTCATCTCTAGAAGTTTCTCTGCAATCTAGTAATTAAACAGCTTACAGGAATTTATCACAACAAAACTTTTCCATATGTAATTCTACAGCTCACAGGTTTTGCAAAGCAAAGCAACCATCAATAATATTCGCATGACACATTTAATGACCGAATTAACTGAGGACGAGACAAGTTAGCTGCCGTAAAAGCACCGCCACATCGACTAACAGCTCCCGTGTAAATTTTCATGAAGATATTGTACTCGTAAAAGCAGGCGGAGCTAATTATCGCGTACT
The DNA here is from genome assembly GCA_003640385.1 of Setaria digitata. Classification (NCBI taxonomy): domain Eukaryota; kingdom Metazoa; phylum Nematoda; class Chromadorea; order Rhabditida; family Setariidae; genus Setaria; species Setaria digitata. The sequence goes on along the minus strand of RCAB01000234.1, from coordinate 48,594 downwards.
AATATGCCTCACAGGTATATGGTCGGTTTGCGACGGTTGTCATGAATGGTCATGGGTTTAGGTGTGTCCTCGGTGGTTGTTCGCGTACGTGAGTTACAGCGTATATTGGACGGTCTAGTTTGAGTACAGCAAATTAATCCAAGAAAGGAGGGAGCATTTCTTTCTTCTTGCATCTAATCAGATATGGAATTACTACGCTAGCTATATGTTATAATAGCCTTTTAATAGATATGAAAACGTTACATTTTGAGACTGGGCAGTGTTTGACGTGATTCATCATGTTCGGGCTTTTTTAAATAATACAAAGTGAAAAGGACATAGTGGCGAAAGCGCCATTGAGGCTTACCAGTAATCTAGATTGCGAGAACTCAAAGTACAATTTGATTAGTGGTACTCCGCTGCTCCCGTCTCTTTATGTGTACTTGCGATGAGTAAAAAGTGGGGTAAAAGATATTCCGTTTACGAAAATTAAATACTTGAAATAGCTGTCAAGTAGCCGTAATCTATTGTTGATTTCAATGTATTCGGATTTATCGTGAGAAACCTGAACGATATCCATAATCTGTTTCAAGAGGCGTTATGAAAATTTTAGAAGAGATGACCCAGTAGTACTTCAATACTCAGTACGATAAGTTCTCCTTAGAGTTAATTTGTAGCACTCGGGGATTTCACCGTGCACATCGTCATTACCGTATTTTGGGACGGGCCGCGTTTTGCAATGGTTAACACCCAGAGGTCTAGTTTAAGGTGGAATGACTAAATGGTGGGCAGGATTACTTCGAGAATTCTGCGTCCCTTTTGAGGTTCGGCAGTACTGTGTGTTCATATTTTCCGAAATGCGGTAGGATAACGGTTATTTTGAAATTCAGTAAAATCTTAAATTTCTAGAAACATGTAAATTGCCTTAAGGATATTCGAATGGTGTCAAAGATCTCATTCCGTATATTTTTATTTGTTTGCGTGACTCAGCTCTTCATGTTATCATAAAGCATCATATAAATGAGTTGCTGTGGTAATCATTATTACATCATTTTGGATGAGTAATTTAGTGGTCTGTATTCAGTGGAGAGGCGAAAACGTAGGTGATGTACAACTAAAGTAATGCAGCTTGTCTCTTGTTACTGTTAGGAGAGGGAGGTTGATTTTGGAATGGGAATATTTGAGTATTTGGACGTTTAGAAGCAGGATTGGGATATCTATTGCCAAGTGATTACAGTGGTCATTGTAAAGTCGCTCTTTAGTACTTTCAGCATATGTTTTAGATGTAGTTGTAAAGTGCAGAGATGTTGGAAATCGTTTTAGTCTAAACTCACAGATTTTCTTTAGGTATCAAGAGTGGCTACTGCCAACGATTTAAAGTTCCTACTTAAAGCAGGTGACTTAGCCATATATGAGTTCCATCTTCTTGTGTGCTCTCCTTGCGTCCTGGTTTAATACCACACAAAGTCTGCTTGCCATCAAGCTGTTGACACTAAATGGCATTCTAGAAGAAAAATTGAAACAAAGGACTGTCTGTGTTGACCATGCTTCAGTTAAAGAAGTAGGAGCTTAAAAAGGCTCTCTATACTCGTACCATCCTGATATTACTACGCTGGATTATTTTACGCCTGCAGAACATCTTGCAGAGAAAGCATTACCTGTACTGTAATTAGTGGTCACTTTGAAAATGATGATATAGTAAGATAGAAGTAATTGAAAAAGATGGTTACTTATTGTGAACATTTTATATTTTAGTGTATTATATGGATTTTGTTATATAAAGAGGATTAGATTACTGTTTCTTGTTTCATATTAGAAGGAGAATTCAAAGTGTGTGCACAACGTATGTTCTGTATTATGTATTCCCTGTGTTTGAATTGAGCCGTCGATCATTCATTTTTTAATATTTCGTACCTGTCTAAGAAGGGATTAAAGCTTTCTCCATCATTGGTAACTTGTCTTTATGAAATTAGCGATTTCGTTTTTGTGTGAAGCTAGTCACATGAGATCTGGTACTTGGCACTGGTTGTTACTTGTAAAGATTTAGGAATCGCGTGTTTGCAGCGGTCGTTTTTATTCAATATGAAGATGGAGGGAGTTGGTGATGTTATAAATGGCCGTACAAATGAAGTTGCCAAATCACCACAGCCATCGCCGAAAGGTTTTTCATTAAATCTTATTTGACTATATATTTTCTAATGATAACACTGATTCCTACATTTATCGATGAGTCCAACATGATGTATCAGTAGCTTATTGCAATATTTAAAGCGTTAGAAATATGTTCTGTATTGTACTGTTACTCGAAATAATGTTATTTACTGTTCTTATTCTTCAGTGTATTCCCACATGTAGAAGGTCAAAGTATATTTCTTCCACTTCCGCAAGAAATGTCAGTTGTACTCCCAGTGACTTGACGTCATGGATGATTGAACAAATACTGCATAGTTTTTTAACTTGGAGCAGCGTATTTTAAGCTTTTTTAAAGGGTGCACTACTCCGTATTGTATTGTTCTCACTGCATTATTATTTTTAAGAAATTGGACGTGAATTTGTTCGTCAATACTATACAATGCTGTCAGAAAGGCCACAAGATGTTTTCCGCTTCTACAGCCATGAATCATACTTTGCTCACGATACGGATCAACCTGTTCAGGGACAGCAGGTTCCAATTCATAATTTTTATGTGTTCGTCAGGAAGCACACCATTTTTATAAAGAGGAGAAGAAAAAGTTGTTTAATTTCCAGAAAATCCAGAAAGCGATCGAACGTTTGGCTTTTGTTGACTGCAAAGCGCGGATTTATACTGTCAGTGGTACTGCTACGATGAATAATGGTTTAGTCATACAAGTAAGTTAGGAGTCTTTCACTGCTCTTTTCTTTTTGACGAATTTTGGATAGTAGGAGAGAATAGAAAAAATAAAAACTTGGAGGCAGTTTTTCTACCTGGATTTCAAAAACCTAAGCTTTAAATAAAAAGTCTTAAGGTTTGTGGTGAACTTTCTGTCGGCGATAATCCTGGAAGGCGTTTCTTGCAAACCTTCATTCTGTGTCCACAGACTCCAAAGAAATACTATGTCCACAATGATGTTTTTCAATGGCTTGATCGAGCTTTCGGTGACACCATTATTTCTCCGCAGAAGAACGGTTCCTATACTTCCTTGTTTTACAGTGACATTATAGTTTGCTGCGTATATAAAGAAAACATCGTTTGTGAGATACTTTCGCTGTAGAAACATGATGAAACGTTTTCCCAGGAACTTTAGTATTGTAAGTAAAATCACAACCGAGACAGATTAGGTCAGAAATTTAAAACTGGATTAAACAATCAAGGTGGATGTAGTGACTTGTGTATCTGCTGCCGGAACCTTTTTGCTTGCCACTTGTTATATTTGTGATTCCATATTGGTTGGAAGACTTTCCATATATGCAGGATTAACACCTCAGCATTTAGGGACATGCGAGTACAAATCAGTTAAAGGATGGAAGAAAAGGAAGAATAGTTATCTACACTGATTGCTGAAAAAGCCAAAGTTAAAATTTATTTCTTGTTATGAAGGAATAATATAGTTCACTGTTTAGATGTTCAAACTCAGATTGTAAATGAGGAGAATGCTGCGACAAATGGTGAAGCTGGAGAAATCAACGGTCATACTCAGACTGTTTCTGGAAATCATAACCGTTAGTATTTATAGTCTCATTGTCAATATCACTAGGATCCTGGAAGTGGCATGTCTCAATCATTGTATAATGTTGCGCTCCAGCAGAAAAGGAACTTATGAGAGCCTGGGGATCAGATATTTCTTGCAGGCGAAGGAGAAACCATTGAATAGTTTTCCTCCTTTTTCACTCTCCATAATGGCCTCACGGTGGTCCTGACTATATTTTCTATGCTTTTAGCTTCTGCCACATTGACCAAATTAGTCCCTGTGAATTTCAGTGACCCTGTCGTTATAGTTTAGTTGTATGGGGAAGTTTTATGTTGTAGAAAAAAGAAACTTCGCCTAAATACGTGCCATCATGCTGGAGATTTCTAGAAACTGAGATTATTGAACCGTCACCGGATAGCTTGAAAAAGGAGCAGCATCTTGAACCTATTCCAGCATTGAATGCAAATACTATGGTTCATGATGTAAAGCATCAAATAAATGACGTGGCTAGTAACAAATCGGACGACAGTTCTACTGAAGAAGCACATGTAAGTTGTTAATAATTGTACTTACATCGGATACTTTTTTTTTGTTATAATTTTAGCAGTGGCGAGAACTTTTAGAATGATGACTCATCATTAAACAAGCTAACTGGTTTGCAGACGGAAGATTCCAATTCAGTTACGGTTGATTCAACACCAAAAACATGGGCCAAATTGGTCGGTGGTAATCAGACAACTGCAGCAAGTCTCACTGCTCAGTTACAGAATATGAATCAGGCTACAACCCAGACACCAGTCCGTTTGCCTATAATGCAGAATCAGACTTCACTGTCTTCAAACACTGCAAATCTTCATACAAATTTTGGTGAGTAATTAAATAAATAGCTTGCGCGGTAGAAAATTATGGGAGTTTTGTCTTTTTTGGTTTTATAATCTGAAGCTTACTTGAAATTTTTTAGAAGATAGTTGTCGGCTCTACGTGGGTGGCATAACTCGTAACATTATTCCTGAAAGCGCAGCTGCAATTGAAAAAGATATACGTTCCGAGTTTGAAAGTAAGTTGTTTACATTGTGATGTTTCACTCTGGGAGCAGTTATTGCAATTGGATTTTGATACATGTTGCGTTATCTTTTTTTTTTAGAATTTGGACACGTTGCCGCAGTAAATGTTCCTCGTCGTGTGATGGACACTACAGATCCACAGCGGACTGTTTTTGCTTTCGTAGTTATGAGAACACCGGAAGGTGCAAAAAATGCTTTTAATGCTGCAAGAAAGGTGAGTTAGGGTTCTCCGCTTATTTTTTTATTGCACATCGTTAGATGCAGTGAGCTACAATTCATTTTCTTCAAGGAATGCTTTGTTGTTGGAGACTGAATTGAATAAAATTCAGGAAAAAAAAACTTTGATTTTTTTGCAGGAAGTGCTGATGCTTTTATACATCATGAGCATATTAAGTTACCTATTCTTATTTCCCTAACGCGAACGGCGTTTTGCCCGTGAAGTGCCGCTTTTCAGGAACGAGCACTTTCACTAATACATTTGAAAATTGATTCACTTGGATTCGATGGAGAAGCTACTCTTTCTGAGCAGAAGGGTGGGCAGATGAGCTCTCGTACTTCCTTTATACACAGAGGTCCTCCACTGCAAGGTTCTATATTACTTTGATTAAAATGATCACCTGCTGTTGTCCATAGCACTGTCCCTTGATTTGAGGAAGGGATTTGAGGGTTTTGATTTAGTTCACGCTAAAGTTCATCTTTTGATCTAGTTCTTTTTATGGAATTGTTAAATGTTTCTTCAAACAGTGTTGTCTGTATTGAGCACCGGGATTTTATTAGGCTTGTCACGCGGCGGGTTTAGCATGCGTAATGGATCGAATGGTGGGCGTGGTGGAGGAGGTGGATCTCGAGGATTACGACATTACAGCGGTGGCAGTGAATATCGGCAATCAAGTGAACACGGTCGGCACTAAATGTAGCGGTAAACTCCCTCCATCATAACAGCGATCATCAGTCACTCAAATAAGCAAATCATTACTACAGTGTGTACATGCGATTCCCTTACCTAACGTTGCTTTTTCTTTCTTTTTTCTTTTTTTTTTTTTTCGTTGTTTTTTCTTTTTTCTTACTTTATTTTATTTTATTTTTACTTCTTCATTAATCATTTTATTGTGTGGAGTCTCAGAAGACATTTGCTCATTGATCGTCCATCGCGATAGTGAGCAAATAAAATTATAAAGTTTTTGATTTTAAAAGCATCGTTATTTTCTTAATATTTTTTCTTTCTTTTTTTCATATTTCTATTAGAAATAAGTTAACTATATTGATAATGGTTGGTCAAGGTGTATTGACTTGGAGGGTTTCTTGAGCCCTTAGCCATTTTCACATTTCTACTTGTTTTCCATATTACAATTTCTCTCGTATTTCAAGTTTGATCGGGATCATTTATGTTAATATTAGTGCCTCACTTAACTCATTTATTACCACCACTCCTCAGCTTTCTCGTTATCGCATGCTATCTTCGAAGTTATTTCTAGCAAAAGCATACACTCTATAACTCGTCCTGATATAATGCTGACACAAAATCTGATGCTTTCGGCTTTTAATGAATTTTATGCAGTTCTTTAGCTTTTTATTCGTTCGGTAGTTTTCAGTTTTTTAGTAATTAGTTATTTTTTTCTAATTTGTTGTTATAGATGTGGGGCACCGTTGTTTGCCTTATATATAATTTTTTTTTTCGGTAATTGATAATTTTCGCAACACGTGTCACTCATATTTATGTGTTATATCCACCCCAGATGCAGGGTTAAAGGATGTAAGCATTTTAAATGTCATATTTAAACATGCGCATGTTAAATGTCCTCTTGCAGTAGGGATTCTATTCGCCATAATGGTTGTACTATTTTTCTGTTTTAGGTTGTATTTTAATGTTTTGCCTGAGTTTCATTATTTCACATCTTTTTCAATGTCGGTTCTATAATTTTATAATTTCTAGTTTTCGAGTTCCTTTTCATCTTTTATTATCTACTCTTTAGCGACAGTTGTTTCTAGAACATATGTTATTCCTTGGTTGCGATGTGCTTTCTACGAAAACAATTTCTAAGATATCTTTGCTGTTTCTAGTGTTTGGACAAGTATAGTTTCCAGGTTGTCTGTCTGGTAATTCTCTGAATGTGTTCTATTTACAGCTAGAGTACTTTCGTGACTTTTTTTTTGCTTGGTCGTAGTATTATTACGCAAATACAATTTCCGGACATCTCCTGTGATTCTGAAAGATATTTTGAGTTTAAGCTAGACAGTTTGAATCCATGTCTTAAATAATTTTAGAACTTCGCCTGTCCAATCTTAAAATCCTTTTTTATTTTATTAGTATGTAGATTTTTTAAAATTTAACTTTTTTTGTAAATGATTGATTTTCCTGGTGAAGAGTGTTTTTGATTTTTGGCGGTAGTTCAATTAGCTGTTTTGATTCTGTGCAGTTAAACTACTTGACAGTTACTGTGACAAGCTAACTCAGAGATATTGCTGGTTGAACACATTTCAATATTTGGAATGGGTATAATTTAAATATGGTTTTATTATCGTTTGACATTGGGTATGATGTCATCGTTCATTCATCAACTAACAACTTTGTTACTTTAACGGTTTCTAGTGTGCTTATACACTATTTTCATATCCCATCTGTTGTTCATCACCTCCCATATTCTACTGGGAAGCACCTTGGTTTTTGACTGTTAGTGGATTTTGCTCAGTATAATATGATTTGTTTTTAAAGATGCTACAATTCTTTACGATTCATCACTTGGAACTTCTGGAAAGTCAAAATGAAAAAAGTAAGACAATAAAACTTTTGGAATTTTAAAGATTATTTAGTAAAATTTCTGAAGTTCGGATCCAAGCACAATACCCATTCATGATGGCTGTGATTGCTGTGACGGCATTATCATGAATCACGTTGACTGGTAGAATTGTTCAGTTCAACCGGTCGTACGTTTTATTCATGCGGATGTATTCTCTTTTCGTATGAGCCGTTACTTGCTGTGATCCACGTTTTTCATTTATTTACTACTCGTACCATCCATGCTGTTTGTTTATTCGTGTCTGTTGTCAGATCTTTTTTTTTTTTTTTTTTTTTTTTTTTAATTTTTGGTTTTATTCATACATTTTATCTAACTTTTTGTAATATCAAAGATGACAAGGAGAAAGGGACTGTATAGCTAGTTCCTTTACGATGATTTGTTCGATGTTATGCATACTAAATGCACATTTTTGGAAGTATTATTTTTTTTTTTACTATTATCATTATTATTGTTATTTTACCATTATCATCAATAATGTTATTTTGATTATTTTTAATCTTGCATTTGTGTAATGTTTTTAATAAAGTTGATTAATTTCTCCACCCATTGCAAGAATTTTTTTCAAGTTAATTTTGATATTCCGAATTACGCAATGGTCTCAGAACCGTCAAAAATATTCACTTGCATGTTGGTTGAAAACGCTCCATACTCTTTTATTATACGGAGTTCTTGCGCAGAATACTGTGTAAGGTTGTCTTGTGCGTTTTCCGTGATGTGGAAGTTGTCAGGGTTGCTGTGTCGTAAGAGCCATCCGTACTCATATAATAAGGAAGTTAGTTGGTAAGGGAATTAGCCTCTTCGGGCAATGACATGTTTAGGGTGAGAGTGCGAGATTATGAAGAAGTGAGAGCAGAATATTTATTGTTGTGGTGATTCTAATTTTTGGATGATATATGGAGAGTACTTTCTATAAATCCTAGATAGGATTTAAATAATTTTTGGTTCAGGATCGAGTAGATGGATTTAGATGTTTACAATGATGTTGGAGCGGATTTTGCAGATGATGCCTTCCATTTCGGGTTGGTTTTTGTTTATTTACATTTCTCGGCATCTCATTCTTGACTGACGTGGTGGTCATGTCATTCGTTATTACAAAACATATTTTTTATGTTTAAATTTTTCTAGTGAAACGAATATACAAAATGATTCAACAGGAAATGCTTTAAGTGCTTTGAATGATGTCGTACGTGGACCGCCAAAACGGATGTTAGATCCTGATGATTGTGATGAACTTGGTATGTAGTCTGGTTGCTGCTTTAATTATATTTCAGGAGCAGTTTGTACTGATATGAGCATAGCAATCAATGTTATGTGATGAATTAAATCTGATGCTTGACAACCATCCTGATCATTTATTCAGAGATTGAATCATGACATTTTGTTACTTTTGACACATTAAAGCGAATGATCTAATAATGGCTTTGACATTGTTGGTGTTAGAAGCTTCAATTTGTTTAAAGTAGTTTTAAGATTTATTTCTTGAAAATTATACATGGGTATAAATAGCGCTAATAGATTGGCATATGCGGTTCAATTCCGATAATTATGAAAAAGAACAGGAGCTGAAGCGAGAAATGCTTAACAATGAAGTGATTGAGCGGCTTTCGCAACGAATTTCATGGGTTAGTTGAGCATTTTTATTTTCAGTGACTGTTCTTTGGCGATGTAAAATATGATCCTAATTTTTTATCCTGGAATCCATTGTTCTTTTTCTTTCCTCTCTTTTTTTTCCTCTATTACTTTCCAGACAGATGTACAGGGAATGAGATTATTTCATTACACATGATGACCGTTGATTAGAAATGCATACTCTTACTATATATTAACTGGACAGGTCGAAACTTTCTGTCATCTTTGTTTGTAGGCTCGTAAAAAACGCCGTTTAATGGATTTGGGCGAAGAAGAAAGTAAACAGAGTACGTCATCCACTTCGAAAAAAAGCGAAGTGTTGCTATACCCACCGTCTGGTGACACCTCGTGGATCGGTTTCACAGCACCTTCTATATTGCACAGGTATAAATTGCTGCTGATAGTCGATGTTTTAAGACTGAATGTTTTCTGATGTTAATTTGGAGAGTATTTACGATTTTACCTGAGAGTGTTAAGTAGCGTTAAACAGCCTGTTGAGCAATAATTAAGAATATTGAGCCAAAATTGGAAAAAGCACTTCTTTATTCTGGATTTCATTTTGTGATGAGGTTGTTTTTCAGGTTTTACATAATGTTAAGGACTGTTGATGGGACAGTTAAAGACCGCAACAATGAGAAACTTCGCAATGATGTCTTGAAGTTTGGTTTTACAGAAAAAGTATTGAATTCTGGAACTGCTTTCGAGGTTCCTGATATTGCTGTCGAAGGTGTAAAAGAGGGGTCTACGTTTTTTCAAGACAAATTGTGGGTTGATAAATATTCCCCGCAGACTTATACTGATCTCATTAGTGACGAGGTATTTTTATGTTTCTTCATTGCGGCTGCTCCTAATTTAAACCAGGACTCTTAGGATAAGGATTGATTTTCTGAAAAAGGGTTAAGTTTAGACTGTGAATCGTTTATTGCTGAACTGGATAAAGTTGTGGGACGAGTGTGTCTTTCAATGGACCGTCCCGGATGCTGTCTTGAGAAGTACTTCAAACCAACTACAGCTCATGCTTAACAATGAAAAGCCGAGACGTCCGTCACTTAAAGTATGAATGTACCCAATTTTTTCTTTTCTTTTTTGTCGAATTTCATGTTCATTATTTTTTTCTTTCCAATGAAAATATTTTAAAGAGTTGGAAGTCTAGGTAGTCCTCCTTGCTGGACCTGCTGGTACTGGTAAAACTACATTAGCAACTTTGGTAGCTCAACATGCTGGATACCGAGTAATTAGCCTAAATGCTAGGTAAAGTTTTATCTAGTTTCGGCAAATAACTTTTCTGAATCTCGAAAGATTTCGGAAAATTTCTCTTTGTTTCTTGTAGGGTCTAGTTATTTAAAGCTCTTTAAATTTGTTTGGTGCAGTTTTTCTATTAACTTTGATTTTGTTGTGCAGCAATTTTCCGAATTTTTACTATTTTGTATAACTTCTTTTTTCTTTACTTTTTTCTCCTTTTTTTTTGATATTTTCTATCCGTTTTTTAGTGATGAGCGAAATACCGTGGATTTTGAAAAGTGTTTTGAGGTTGCTTTGCGGACTACAAGGACTCTGGATGCTGTAAGGACCATTTCTAAAAGAGAAATAATTGTTAGAAGACTAGAATGAAAGATTTGGCTTTATTTCAGCGAAATCTTTTTTACAGGGTTCTAAACCAAACTGTCTAATTTTGGATGAAATTGATGGTGCGCCAACGCAGTCCATTCACTACTTGTGTAAAGCTGTAACTGCCACTGGAAGGCATTCGCTTCGACGGCCAGTAATATGCATATGCAACAATCTGTTAGTCCATTGCTCTGCAAAATAAAATTTTAGTCATTTTGATAATTCGAATAAAGTGTGACATTCTTACACTTTTCAATGCATAACAGTGAGTTTTTATTGCAGGTACACTCCATCTCTGCGTGAGTTACGGTCAATCGCTTTAGTGCTACAGTTATCGAGAACTGACGAAAAGCGCTTGATGAAAAGGCTTAAAGAGGTACTCATTTTCTTTCATTTATTTAAGTGAAAATGGGTTAAATTTTTACTCCATCCATTCCGGTTCTAATTCTATGAATATGATAAAATCTCTATCCTTTATGTGGGAGAGTTGTATTATCTCTATATGGACACATTGTGATATATTTAGTTTTTTCACTCTTGTGGATTTAGATCTTATGAAATATACCATTAGTGGAACTGTTCATGAATATCCTTTCATAAAAAATCTAAGCATTAATGAGCAGTTTGAAGGTTTTTTTTTCAATTAAACTAAATTTTCCTGCTTATTGTATAAATTTCCTACTTACTGTTGGTGAATAATAAATATTTTCGAGATGCTGAACTTCATTTTCTCTTTCCAGGGTTATTTTTAGGTGACAACAATAACTCAAGTTACTTTTTAAATCATTCATTATGAACAAAGCATCTAGAAAATCTTTAAAAAAAGGTGGGACGCAAATATGTGTGTCGAAGAATAATTTATATTAGTTAAAAATTAAAAATGGAATTTGTTCACATTACCAGTGTTTCTCAGGAATTATATTCTTTTTTAGATATCGAAATTAGAGCATCTGAAAATTGAATCCAGCGCACTGTCAGAAATTATTAATGCATGTTCGAGAGATCTTCGTTTATCAATTAACAGTTTGCAGTTTATCGCATCTGAAGGTTGTGCTTCAGTTGATCGAGAAGCTGTTCTCAAGGTACACTTCTGTTTCCGACTTCTGCTTCCTTTCGTTTGTTTGGGGATGCATGTTAGGTCGAGCAGGATAATTAGTACCTGATTTTCTGTTTTGTAACTTCCTCGGACCTGATGCGCCCTAACAAATATGCATCTTTATATTACACATTGTTCATATTACACCCTTACAGTTTTGTGAGCGTGAAAAGCAATTTGGAGAGAAGTCACTGTTTGATTCCTGGGCTGCAATTTTCGAAATTTCTCGACATTTGGATGCGAATGGTCGCATTCAACCTGCAGCTTCACGTGTTAAACGAATCACACTTATTTCGGAGGTGCAAGGAAGCGAAACTGATCGCTTTTACATGGGGATTTTTACCAACTATTTGAATGTCAGAAGTGCCGGTTTGCTGTCAAATGTAAAGTGCTTATCAATTTTCTTTCAGTTTTATTAACTTCTTCTAAACCTAAACAATTCACTTTATTGAGAGGAGCGTTTGTGTAATGGTGAATAGTGACGAGTTGATTTACTCACACTTCCGAACAACGTAGGATCTCCTACTATTGGTAAGGTAAAATTAAGACTGAAGATTAGGTTGTTAGTTGTGTAATCTACTCATAAACAAACCGTATCTGTATGAAAGTTAGTGTCGATAGCCATATTCGATGTAGCGTTGAAAGACTGTACAGAATAGTAATTGATGGTTCTCATGGATTTTTTCTTCTTTTCTGGCTTTTCAACTGAAGAATGGACTTTGAAGTGAATTTCAAGGGTTCGTTCTTACTCTACCCTTTTTCTTGTTTAAAGAGTAATTCGAGGATATTTTTGCTTCTTATTAATAATGATTTGAATCTATATGCTGGAACCTTGGTTTTCTTTGAGCTTCTGATATTGTAGATAATTTTAGTGCCTTGATCTTTCGCTTCTCTTTTTCTTTTTCATGAACAGTTAACACAAATTATTTGCTCAGGCTTCTGCAGTGGTCCGGCACTTATGTTATTACGACCGAATAGTTACATCGATGAATAGTGTCCAGGACTATAATTTGCTGAAATATTTGTCTGCTGTATGCGTTAGCGTGCATTTGCTTCTGTGCTGCAGAGGTCGAACACAACTGAGCTTCCCAACAGAATATCAGGTAATTTTTTTTTTCTTTGATTATGCTTAGCTTTTCTTTGTAACTGCAGCATATATGTTAGGTTTTAGAAAGAATCAATTTTGTATGCTGTTGCTTAATAAAATTATTTCAGAATGCAATGCAACGTCGTGAACAGTCCGTTGAAATAGTAGAAAGTGTTCGAGCTGGAGCAACACAATGGAATTTTTCACTGCCAACAGTTGTGCTTGAAATTTTGCCATATCTGATTCGTATAGTGCAACCGAATTTGAAACCGGTAATCTTTAATGTTTTTCCCGAGCTCTTTGGGATAATTTTTAGCAGCTTTTTTTTTACTGGTTGTCCACGAAAACGAAAGGAACTTGAAGTCTAGTTAATAGGCGCTACTGCAGATCATTCTCTTTCTAGCTTCTGACATAACCTGCCTATTTTATACTTTTCTTTGTTACAGATGAACACCCAGCTCTACAGTGTTCGAGAACTTGAAATTTTGCGTTCCATTGTTGGCATCATGCGTACCTTCTCACTCACTTTCACTTCAGTTTCACAGAATGGATCCGTCAGTTTTGTTTTTAAACCGTAAGTTTCAGTGGATTTTTAGGCGTTGTATTTCACTGCTCCAGGTTATACCATTTTTTTTAGTCCCATCGACCAAGTGGTTATATTTTCCGAGAGTGATGAATGTCACAAGAACAGGTCCTGGAATACATTATCTAGTGCTGCGAAACAATTAATAGCTCATGAGGTTTGAATTCTGACAAATGGTTTTGTTCTGAATGGCTTTTAAACTGATATACTAGTGCGAAGGAGTGGTGATTAAATAAAATTGAAGTATAACTTTCTATTTGCTGCCCTTTCTTTCTGGTAGGTCCCTATCTGAAATAGCGTTAAAATCGCTGTGTCTTAGAATTCTTGAATGAATTTGTGTATGTTTATTTAGATTGAACTGGAAAAGTTACGGAGTGACGATACTCCAGTCAGTGTCAATTTCTCTGACAATTCCAAGAATCGGTTAATTAAGCCAGGCAAGTTTGGCAGAGGAATTACATTCTCTTACAATTCGGGATCTTCAAGTGCCATAAGACGAAGCATTGTAATTAAAAATTTGTTTTCATCATGAAGAGATATGTAGCTACATTCCCGTATTCTTGTGCATATGCGTTTTTGCTGTGAATTGTCTTCCATTTGTTTCATTGCTCTTTTTTTTTTAATTAATAACGACTAAAAATTTCGTTTCACTGCTGCTGTGATTGGCAATTCTAGACTAATTAAAGTTAATTAAACAGAATCAGCAGATGATAGATTGAGAGTGGCTGAAGCTGCTTTAACGTACTGGGCTTCATCTTAGAACAAAAGGGGATGGGTTCATTTCAAACCTTGTGGTTTGTTGGATAATGAAATGTGCGTTGTCGATGGAACTCACCGAATGGCATAGTGTTTTGCCAAGTATGAGGAACTAAATTTCGGAAGTGATATGCTTTTCTACTCAGCAATGGTAAAGGGATGTCGTGACTTGTTAAGTGACACCCTAAAAGGCAGCTTATCACTGGTTCGAACATAGGAATTAAACGGTTGAGGTAGTAGGTAGAGGAAGAAAGTGTACAGAACGGTTCTAGTGTGTCAGTGGATTTCTTGGAGCATGTATTGTGAATCATTTTTGATTTCTTAGGGCGTGAGTTGTGGATCATTTTTTTTTTTTTTTTTTTTTTTTGCGTGATTTTGGAGATTACAGTTTTAAGGTCTAGAGGTTATAAAGAAATCGATTTACAAGAATTTTCAAATTTAAATTCGGTAGGTAACATCTTAGTTATTTAGAATATAGGACGGAGTTCCGCCGCTGGGCGAAATAATGCACAAATCTTGGCCTGAGAGCATCAACATTACCGTAGTTGGGTAGATGAAGTGCCGGAGTAGTGGTTAACTAACTTTGGGCGAATTGTTTGGTAATTAATATTTAGTAAGCTAGTCATCGAGGAGTGGAAGAAGGGTACTTGTTGTTCGATGACATTTCTCGAAATAGCAAAGAGCTATGGCGTGTAGGAAAGCTTTTGTACTAATTGGGAAAGCTACCGGTAATTTAATATGCTATCGGATTGATAGACGAATATGGCGTAGTAAGATCTGTTGATAATTTTCGAAATTTAAGAGAAAAGGGAGCTCGTGTTCAGCTACTGCCGTCTTCATTCTTATTCTTCGATGTATTAGCCTATTTTAATCTAGTTTTTTTCGTCTGGTATTTAGTTAACAATGGTTTGCTGTAGGAATAAACAGTTAGTTTAGATGGTTTTCTAAACACACACTACTAAGTTGAGCAGGTCGTTTTGCTACTTATTAGTTAAGTTTTTTGGTCTAATTGCAATTTTCAACTTAGTAATTTCCTCATGTTCCATTTGTATTGATGATTTATGAGGTTGATATTATGTTTGAGGATTTTATGCGTATGATATCGTATGAAATCTTGGGGGAGATTTTTGTTTTTCATATCTTTCTCATTTCTAATGTGATTTTCAGATATGTTTCCATCGGATTTAGAGAATACTTCTGATGAAAACTCTTCTGATTCAGTACCACTTCATATCGAGCAGTGTTGCTTAGCATTCTTAAGATCGTTAATGGATGTAGGCAAAAATCCAAATAAATATGTTATTTTATCTAATCCGCGGTTCGTACTTTCACCTTTATCGTATTTATCAAATGTTATTACAGCACCATTAGAGGCTGAAGATTCCAAAGTAGTCCAAGATAAAGAAGACTGAAATATCCGTGTATTACAGCTCTCGATCATACTGATGCTCGAGTAATCTTGGTGATTTCGAATTCAACAAACAGTTTGTTAAAAAAGAATTTCTTTAGTGCAGTTGACTGTAAAAGATATGAGGTGAAGTTAACACCGAAAAATGGCCGATGGATTGCTCAAATGCTACGAACGATCGCTATGATATACCAGTTGCGAATATTAAAGATTTGTAAAACGAAACGGTAACTATTAATTGAATATGTCATTAAGTTGCCTTAAATTCTGTTTAAATAGAGTAGTGGAAGCTCGAATTGTTTTTTAATATAAAATAGGACATGAAGTTGGCCATTATTTATGTAATCAATTTTGAGCTTTTCACTTTGAATTTTGTGATAATTAATGCAACAATTAATGAGCCTTTTCGAACGAAATCTGCATGTTTTCAGTGATCTTTTTTACGAACAAAAAAATTTATTTGGTGAGCAGCGAAATTTAAATAGCTCCATCAACCGAATTCGTTGTTGGCTCGGAATGGATCCAACTTCCGGATACTTAGTAAGGGAAAAGTAACCGATGTTAAATATTTCTTGGATTTTAGTTCTTATATTTGTTTTTTTTTAAATTGATTTCAATGATTAGTTATTCGAAGAGATGTTTTAGCTGAATGCACTGTGCTTCAGTTTATTTCTTTTTTTTGAAACAACTATTTAAGATGAATGACATTGAATGAATTCGTTAATATAATTGAGTTGCAGCTTTCATCTGGTCATGGACTCGTAATTGGACAATTGAAAATATGTAAAAGTACTGGGACAGTTGATTGTTCACTTAAAGCTGTAATCATTGATGACTTTTCTCATGCAAATCTTTTCACTACTGCGCAATCCATATTGGTGGTTGAAAAGGATGCCACATTTCAAAAGCTTATTGATGAAGGATTTCTCAGACTTTTCCCTAATGTACTTCTTGTGACGGTTAGTAATACAGTTCAAAATGATTTCTATATTTTATTCATTTAATATCACAATAATTGTGTCTTTCAGGGTAAAGGGTATCCGGATAATGCAACTCGGATTATGTTAAAGAAATTAAGTAATCTCCCATTATTTGGCTTACTGGATTGTGATCCTCATGGTATATTTATTAAATGTATCCCAGGATAATAGGATTACCCATTATTTTTGGTGTTTATACCTCAAGTTTTATTTCTCTTGTCTCATATTTTTTTAAGGTATTGAAATAGCGATGACATATAAGTATGGTGGTTGTAGCAAAAAGTTCAGCGTGACAGGTCGAGAATTATCTCATTTTGAATGGATTGGATTGTCGCGATCCAAATTACCGAAGTAAGTAGAACACAATTAGTTTCGTAAAGAAAAAAAATCTTCACCCACCGCGCTCTTTTTCCCTATTTAATATTTCGAGAAATTTTGTGCGTGGAGAATAAAAGTAAAATAGAAAGCTAAATTTGGTAGGAGCAGTTGTGAAACATGAAATTTCCTTTCCAAGGAAACAACTTACTGATAAAATAAATATATTTCAATTTCCATCATTTCTTATGTTCCGTTACTCACTTGCTGGATAATTTTAGTATTCAAGTCTTACAAATGATTTTCTGTCTTGGCAAAATTTCAGGTTCGTTGTTTCTGCCGCGCAATTCTTGCCCCTTCAAAAACGTGAACTGGTAAAACTGGAGAAGCTTTGTAAAAGAACAGCGATTTTAGGAAATAATGCGTTGTTAGAGGAAGTTCGTTGCTCTGTGACATCCATTAAGTATATTTCTTGGAATTCATGCCACTTTATATAAAAAATTTATTGTTTTAAAATTACCAAGGACCGTATTTTCTATAGGCCGTGATGTACTCTCAAGATACGAAAAGCTTTTTTTTTTAGTTTTTCACATTTACACAGGGCAGTAGAGAAAGATGATGTGATCATTCGGCAGATGGGCTTGCATTAGTTAATTAGCAAACTTATTACAATCTTATATTTTAATATTCATAATTTGTGTAAAGAAAGCCTCTTATGACATGCTTGAAACCTTACTGTTTATGTCTTCATGCATATTTATTTATTTGCCATGATTATTTTTGCAGCTGTTAAGAATGCGTCAGTCCGGAAACAAATTAGAACTGGAAGCAATAAGTGGCATTGCTCCTGGATCCATTTGCCAGTATTTGCTTCGGACCAAATTGTCCGAATATGCTGTTGCTCAATAAAGATGATGCAAAATCGACGAAATTTGTGGACTTCATAATTTTTTTCAAATTTAGTTTCGAAATAAATTTTTATTTGGTAAGGAAGCGTAATTTAGATATATGATTTGATCATTTTATCATGGAAAAAGGAACATAAATTTCTGCTTCTTGTTGGAAATCATTTGTTTTCCTGAAAACGTTGGAAATATTTCTCCTTTTTTTCTTTTTTTCTTGTTTGCTTAACAAGATACGTTAATCCTGTCAGACATTTGTCAAAATGGTGACGTCGGATAGAGATTGAAACGGAGGAAATAGTGAGATCCACTGCATGTTTTACTATTTTATGTTCTGTATTTTTTTTTTTTTTTTTTTTGTGATAATTAAAGGAGGAATAGCAAATTGAGGAGGTTTTATTAAAGAAATTCGATCTTAATCAATCAACAAAACTATCTATTTAAAACTGAATATTAGACAATTACCGTAGTAGGATTTGATCCATCCCATATGATCACAATTGTTCGTGTAAAAATTTGGAACTACCAAAGCTCCTAAGACAAATTTAAAATTATAAAAATACTTAAATTATTCAAAAGTTATAAGGATTAAAATAAGTAAAAAGTTACCGGGAATTTTCCCTACTTTATATAGACCAATCTCAATTGTATAATTGTTAAAAGGCATATGACAGATAACGGTGAACATTCAAAATTTTTTTTCCCCCCCCTCCCCCCCTCACTCCCGTATCCAAAATCCACAACTAAAATGTTTTTTCTTTTTTTTTTTTCCTTTCTCTCCCATTATTGCACTGCAATCTGTCACTTCGCAATATTTTGAAATACCTAATCGTATAGAGATTAGAATTCGTTTTCATTCTGGATAGCAAAACACAACAAGCGTATTGGACAAATAAATATCAACGGGAATTGTCACCAAAGTTGTGTATGTGTGTATATGTCTATGTATGTGCATCTCTCCGCATATTTCCATTTTAATATAAGTTACTGAAGAAATTCTCTGCTTGTTTAGCAAATAGATTTTATACGATAAATGAGATATAGCCATATATATATAGACTGACTAAGCTATGGAAAAGATAGAATGAGACTTTATTTTCATAGAACTTTGTTTCCTTTTTCCCACCTCACCTCCTGTCCCTCCCCCCCCCCCCCCCCCTTCTCTTTCTTGTATATACCAGTAGGAAATCAATCCGAGGCATTTAATTTTCATGAATGATAAATGGGATCAATTGGAATGAGTTCTAGCTTTTTTCCTTTTACCATTATTTATTTTTATTTATTAATTAATTTCAACAAATTTTATTCCAATTAGAACAATAGATTTTAAAATACAGCGAACATATGTGTGCAATTTATTTTGTTGTTCTTTTTTCATTGAACATTTAATTTGTTCTTGTTCTGTTAATGATGATAAAAGATTAGCATTTAAATTATGGTGCTGTCGACACATTTATGCTATTTCGAAGTTTTCTTTTCTTTTCTTTTTCTTTTTTTTTTTTTTTTTTTTGTTTATTGCTATCGTAATTCCAGTCATTTAGTACCATTGGCTGATGCATTTCTCGAAATCGTAACGACTGATTTCTTAAAGCTACAAACTTTTATGTAAATTAAAAATGACAAACTAATGTGCTCCGAATGATGCATTTCTCGAAATCTTACCAATCGATTACTTAAAGCTATAAATTTTTTGAGTTAAAGTTTAAAACTAATCTATCAAATATAAAGTTGACAGAAGAATATCCAATAATTTCCCGGCCCAGGTAAATGTTATTTGAAGATAGGTTGGTAAACAAATATCATACAATTCATGCGTTATTAATTCTCTTATTTTTATTTATTAACTTGTTTATTTTATTCCATTTACTTGTTTCCTTATTTATTCAGTTTCTGCTTGTTCACGAGTCATAACATAAGCAGTGATTTTTTAGACAAAAAAAAAAAAAAAGAATGAGGAAAAAGTTCTTTTTTCTTTTCTTCGAAAGTCCGTTTTTAGTCATTTGATGTTCCTGTACATATATGTCGATGTGCCATTGAATATGCCATTTAGTTGTGAAATTTTCTCTTTTGCATAACTTTCAATTTTCATTTTGTTGTATTTGCGATATTCAGTTGAAATTCTTGTCGAGAGCGACACATATTTAAGAAAAAAAGAGGAAAAATATGCATTTCAAAATGATTTGTGGAAATTGAAAAGCCTTAGCCAAATTGCTTTTCGGAAGTATTGTCTTTGACTCTACAAGCTTCCAGTTCCGATCTATGCGATTTTCCTTTTTATATATTTTGAATTTTGCTAATGCATCAAATTAGTTTTTTCCTTTTTTACGATAATATTTTTGTCAATAGATTGTAAAGCTTTTCTTTCGTTTTTTTTTTTTTTTTTTTTCATTATTTCTTAAGTTATAATTATTGAAATTCAAAAAAAATTCTTTTTCTTCTTATTTACAAAATGTAATTATTGCTGAATTTTATCAGATGAATCGATTTTCGAATTGCTTCCATTAAAAAATTCTAATTTTTCCTAAAAATTTGTAAGGTAGTATTTTTTAGTTTATAATTTTATAATTTATAAGATAAGGCAATATTTTTACAATTCATAATTTTGTAATTTATAAAATAAGACAGTATTTTTATAGTTTATATAGTAAGACTAAATGATCAAACGGAAAATTTACATCTTGGCTATATATTATATATATATAGACGATCAAAAGTGCTGTCATTATCTTTTATCAGGATGGATCGGAAAATTCGTTCTCTTCCTACGTACAAAATGTAAAAAGAACTTATTGCAATTCTTCTATGACGTAAATGATTGCAATGATTTCTTACGGCCAAAACAAAAAAAAGGTCCCGACGGATTGTCGGGAATTTTTGGGCCTTTCCAAAAAGGTCCCGAAAGATTTTTGTTAGTCTTGAACGGGGAAATTTATGGAAGAAAAAGTTGGTGGCATATTACCGAGAATAGTGAGGTTGTTTTTAAATAAGCATTAATATTTGGGAAGATGCTTACTTATGTAATACTGATTAACAGATAATTAAAGCTTTTTTTTTTTTAAAGAAATATTTCTGGATTTCTCATTTCTTTAAAATTTACGTGCAAATAAAAGAATTAAAGGTAAGGGATCCGATGTTAAATTATCAAAAATGCGTTAAAATGGCACTTTGTATAACCAGCAGGTATTTTTGATATAATGGTGCTGCTTTTTCTTTCAGAAATGCAAGAGAAAATTCTTTATGTTGGCCTTTTTATCCTGTTTTACCTGGGTAAGTGTTGCTAAATTAAATCATAGACTTATTTTTTGTGATTTTCAAAATTCTTGAACGAATGATGTTGAGACTTCTTCAAAATATAAGGTTTTCATGTCATTTACCATGCATTTGTAGAAATTTCAACTTTGTTTGTTTCATTTTCAATAATGTGTAAAAATTTTCAAATATTGCCTCACAATTTTATCGTAATTATAGGGACAACTTCAAATATCATTTTTATATCATACAAATCTCGTTCGATTTTTATATTGTACAAANATATCATTTTTATATCCTGAAAACTTTTCATAATCGTACAACTGTTAAGCACTTTTACTAACAAAAATAATACAATTTTTATGCGGAATTTAATGATATTTCAATTCAAAATACTACTAGCTAAATTATTTAGTAAGGTATTATAAAAATAAATTGGAACTTTTAAAGAAAATGTGTAATTTTAAGGAATGAATAATGCACTTGAAACGGCGATTAACTGTACGGAAAAATATGGTACCAATGCGTGTTATACATGTTTGGGTAGAGATATGGAAAACTGTGAAACGGGCACTGTATGTTGTAGTGGTTCTTGCTTCAAGCTTGTCGACCAAAGTTAGTGCGAAAATCGTTTTTTTTCGTTTTTCTTTAAGGAAAGAAAAATTATTAAATTGAAATGAAGGCAATATAAATTGAATTTATTATTTTATCCATTAATGATTCCTCAAAAGAAAAAATCGCATCTTAAACTTTGATTTCTCCCTTTTTTGCTATTTTCCTTTATATTTCTCATAACAATTAGTATTGAAAAAAAAAAAAAAAAATAGAAAAATAATAAAAAAAGAACTCATGTAGTGTAAATGTTCTAACATTTACAATTTCCTAAATATTTCATTCATGCATTATAAAGCTTCGCCGCTTAATTTCATTTATGTCACTTTATTTCTTTTTCATATATTTTAAAGAGAAATTTTAGATGATTAGACGACATCATTTGAGTTAAGTTAATTGTCCATTTGAAGCACTACTAAATCATGAAGTTTAAAATAACTCATTATTTAAGTTATTTTAAAAATATCACCATCATTTGAAGAAAGTTAGTTGACAGCTGATTTGTGCAACTATAAATTTGGTGATAAGATAGATAATTGGTACTTTCAATGTCACAATTAACACTAAAAGCATTCTGAATAATAGCTCTATTAAAAAAAAAAAAAGTAGTGAAAAGTATAATGTAACCCGAGAAACTTTATATTTGACTGCAACCGTTATTACTGATATTAGAATTACTGATATCGGAAAAAAAATATTCCTGTAAATAAACAGATAATTTTGCCTATATCGGAGTTTTAAGAATTAGTAAATGTAAAATACATTAAGTATTTCTTATTCAGTTTAGGAAGTATTCGTAGGCTTATTTAGCTTAGTAAATGAGCAATTTTTTAACTTATTGCGGAGATTTCAATTTTTTTCCTTAGCTTCACTTTTCTCAATAAATTTTAGAATTTTAGTCTTCCGGTTCAAAACATACAATTTTATAAATATTTATAGAGCATAATCTAATAATGAAAGGTTGTACGAATGAAGATCAAGAAGATGGTAGCATGAAAAGAAGAACATTTGATGTACGGTTATATTGGGTGCACAATGAAAAAGTTACAGGTATTCTGATAATTCCGTTTTTTTTTTTTTTTTTCTCTCTCTCAGCTATTTCGAACGGTTAGTTATTAGGCCATAGGTTGATGAAGAAGTCTCAGTGAGAATAATGAAAAATTTCCAGTGTTTCGATGGATTTATATTTATAAAAAAGGTTACATTATGTTAGATTAAATTCGGGAATTTTTTTTTTTTTTTAAGACTTTAGCAAACTAAAAAAAATCCCACATCTGTTTAATTGATTAGTACTCTTCCACTAGAGTATATTTTCGATTAAAAATGACAAGTAATTCCTTTTAAATGAATTAAAATTAAACTTTAAAATTTCAAAAGCTTGAATGCGGATTTGTAAAATTCCACAAAAAAAAAAGACTTATCAAATTAAACCAAATTAAAATTAGATTGATATGTTAATTTAAAAAAAAAAGTGCAATACATTACAGGTGAAGCATATTATTGTAAAGGAAGCGATTATTGCAATATAAGTTCAAGCTATTTCATTCCATCTTTACTTTATCACCTTTTGCTCAGTCTCCTTGTCATTTTATCATTTTCACATTCATACTATTACTGCTACTTATAAAGTTTACAATTATCCAATGACTGTTTCATTTGAGGACTTTATTCGTTTCAAATTTTTCTCTTAGAAATCCAATTCAGAAGAAGTGATTTCTGGTTATACTAACAAATACTGCCTAGAACGATCTGTAACTGTTCCGATTACTAAATATAAAGTATTACTTGATGATGAGCTGTGTTTCATAGGTTAAAAATGAACATGTCGTCGGTCCTCTATGAGAAATCCCGGAATGCCATTCATCGAATTACGTTGTTTCAGTCTACCCATTAGTCGTGCATTCTTGAAATAATCGAAACTAAGCATAATAAGACTGAGTGAACAGTAAAACTACCTGTAATACAGATCAAGTAAGATAATTTTTCATATTAATTCTATTTCATGCGTTTTTATGTTTGCTTTACTTTTTTTCTGCCACACAACTTTAAAGTATAACGAATCATTCGAACGAACTGAAAATATAATGCATTAATTACTTTGATAGAATGTATGTTCACTGTGGGAGCGTTATTGAAAATTTAATGTACGATTACAGATTACAAATTTCCTCTTTATAAAATTAATTATTCATACCTGGTAATAGTTGCTATATTTGGTTAATTATTATGGATGTGGCATTCATTCTTTGGTCTGTTAGAGGAAATTAATAAAATAGGTAGCAATTATTGGCGGTAATTTGTCCGGCATCAAATAATTATTCAACTTTATTTATCCAAAATTTAATTTTTTTCTTTTTTTTTTTTTTTAAACCAATTAACACTTATCATATATAGAAAAATTTTACCAGGACAGTACAAGAGAGAGAAGAAGATCGAAATACAATGAATAAGTTTTGATTGTTGTTTTTTATCCGAAAAAATTTTTGTTATTTTTACAAAATAAAATTACCAGACAAAAGTCGTTGTCTATTCTGCATTTTTGAATTCAAATATTTGTATTCAAAGATCTCGATTACTTCAGGCCGATTACTTAAAGTATTTTATCAAGTATATATTATTTATATTACTCTTATACCACACTTGAACAGAAAAAAAAAATTACTTTAAGTCAATCTCAAATGAATAGTTTATTTGCAATGTTTTTTTTATTATCGGACAGAAGTGTTTAGCAATATTTTGAATCAATTATTCACACACAATCTTTACTAGCTTTTCTAATTTTGGTCTGTAAATTCGTTGAGGACTTGTAATTAATTTTTTTTTTCTTTTTTGTATAAATTTTTTCTATCACAACAGAAAGCATGGAAGATTTGGATTTTCATATACACTTATATTAAAGAATTAATTATACATTTTAGCATATCAGTTTATTCTCACTGTGTTGAATTATTTTCATAAAAGTATTTGCTTTAAGGTGTTAATATTTCATGTTCTTTTTCAAATTTTAAACCTAAACTTAGTGTATTTAAGAAAAAAAAAAGAACGAAATGGTTCAGCATATTGCAGTTGAAGCTTTTTACAGGTTTAATAAAAATTATAAACGCATAAATGATTTGTGAAAAATTTTTTTAGTTGAAGATTTTTCTATTCAGCCAGCATGAAATTGCGAATCAATTTTTCAGCAATATGCTATAAATTTTAGAAGCGATGATTTATTTCATATAATATTGATGATGGCTCTTGCCATTAATTAACATAGTATTCGAGGAATTTATGTTTTATGTAATAATCATATAAAATATTAGCGTTGCAAGATTTATTAATAAGAATGATCGCAAATATTTCTTAATTTTATTTGCTGCAGTATAAATTTTTTTCTCCTCTTGTGATAAAATCACGTGAAAGTGTTGTAAAATTAACTTAGCATTCGTTACATTTAGACATGATAAAAGGATTTTTTACTATTAAAAAAAAAAAAAAAAAATTGCATATTTAAATTATGAAATTTATTCATACGTGGAATTTTCATCTTCTATCATTGATACGTGAAATCAAGAATTAAAATCCATTTCATTCCACAAAATCATAAGTGCAGTATTGCTTCCATTTACTTGGTCACTTAGCAAAAAAAAACATTCTATTTCATATAAAATGGAATGGATAAAATTATTGGAGAAGTTCAAAACAATTCATCAACCAATAAACAATTCAAAAAATTATGCAATTATAAAATCTAAAATGGAAAAAAAAATTAAATTACAAACGTATGAAAAAAAAAAGGCCCAATTAAAATTTTTTGATTTAATTCACAAGCAATGAAGCAATCGACATCACTTTCAAGAAATGAAAATTCCATCATGCTGTATTTATCGGAAAGCAATTAGCAAATATTTTAGGAAATTTCCTTCAATACTCGTTTTTCCAAAAAAAAAAAAAAACCTGTAGCATTTGAAAACAAATAAATTTTTTTAAAATGACAGCGTGTCGAACATTTCCTAGGCTATTTGTTAATTTTCAGCTTAATATTTAGTGATCATTTAAGTTTGAAAACTTCCTACTTTAAAGATAAACGCAAATTATTTTGGAATTGCAACAAATGAACGACAGAGGTAATTTAATCTCCTACACGAAAAGAAAAGAAAAAAAGACTAACTAGATTTGCGGAAGCCAACGACGTCAATTTCCGAAATCAGAGTTTTGAATATGCAAACCTCCTTCACTCCATGCATCTCTCACTGCAAATTCTTGCGCTTGATTATAATGCTATGATCCAGAAGTCTCTGCTATTTCACTTCATAACTTCGCAAATCTTACTAATTCAATGACTAAACTTTATCAGAAACAATTTGGAATGTTTCTTTCGTCATCTTATCACACCCAATGCTGCTACAATTAATCAAACGTTGAATGCTGTCCCACGTAAACTTTCCACTTCTTGCTAATTCAGTTCATTTTTAACTCATCCTTCAATAGCATGTCCAACTGGCTTTTTACTCCTATACTGTGTGCTTGATTTCATGGAAACAACAGCGAATGTACTTTTTTCAAAGAGATTAAATTTGTTCCAAAATAAATATATCTACTGAATATGTACACATCAGAAGGAGTTGATACGCTACTATTTGGAAAAAAAAATGATATAATAATTATGAATTAGGAAAAATTTTTTGATAATCCATCAAAATATTATTTAAAAGCAAAAATACTAGGAATAGAATATGTTCATACATCTTTGGAGGACTTTTTGAGTTACTTAAAAAATATTTACCGCACAAATGAAGGTCTGAAAAATTAGAATCGAAAAAAGACAGTGTAACGGTGAGTGGATTATATCAATCACATATGTATGTTAAAAACGTATCACATTTGAGCCGCTGAATTTAGAAAACAATGTATTATTCGTCTAATTCAAATTTTCACACAATTCGTCGAATCATAAAAGGGAGTCCCTCTAAACGTGTTTTCACAAATACAACATAACAAGAGAATGCAAAAACTGAACATGGCATATTTCTTTGAAAGCGAATTAAGCTAATGAAAACAACAAAGCAGAACCCGTTGATTCAAACATGATCTCTCCGAGCAGCGACGATTTTCATATCAACAGGCGGTGCATAACAGGCAAGTTCCTCGTCCGATATAAGAAATGAAGTATCTAACAACTGATCCACAGCGAGAACTGTTGCTGTATCATTATCAATATGCTCCAACGGATGTGTGAGGCCTTCGTCTTTATTCAGGCTTCTTTCAATAGATTCTGCTATCCTTTCTTGACGACGACTTATTATTCTGTCTACGTCTATCTAAAATCCCTTAGTTGTTACTGTTTTAGTTTGACCACTGGAATCTCATAAATAACGAATAACTTCGCTCGTTTCATCGAATCATTATTTTCGAAATTCAACAGGAAGCTTCATTTTCACCTTTTAGATATTTTTTTCCAGCCAATCAGTTAATAAAAAGAAATATTACTTGTTCAATGATGCCATCGAATGCCATATCCAAAGACCTCGACACCAGGTTTGAAGAACTAACTGAGCTTTTCCACGATAGCCTGTGTTTCCTGAATATGACAAACATTTGCATATATATAGGAAAATGAAAACTTTAAAGCTGGATGGAGATTTAGGACAAACACAATATATAAAGAAAAGATTTTCTGAACACCCTATGCTGCAACGTTCTTTAATGTTCAAAAAAAAAAAAAAAAAGATCAGAAAATAGCCACCTGAAGATATGAAAACAACTGAAAATAAGCAAAGTGACCAAGAAAAGAATTAAAAGAACGAAGAGAATAGCTGCTGTTGCATATAACGTTAGCAATAAATCCATATGAACATCATACTTCGATTAACCTGAAATGCAACCACTGACAGACTATAGTTGTTAGACATTAGACATCTATGAATCACATTTTGACCAAATCATTACGTGTTCAGTGTAAAAAAGGGAAAAAAATTTGGCAAATACCAACGAAATTAACATAAGAAATAGATTTCTGATTATACGCGGACTACTATATTGTGCCGTCAGTACTGTTTACGAATACTCAATCAGAGAAACCTCCTTATCGAACTCATGAAACCAGTCAAATAATTCGCAATAGATTGAAAGGCGATGAGACATGCATGGTATGTTCAAAATAAACTGGAAGTCCTCAAACCAAGTTATAACTCCTTATAACTTTAACAGCTATAGCAAAGAAAATTGGAAAAGCCCTACATGCAATTTAAAATTATGACCAAGAGAACAATATTTTCCACTCGAAGTGATGATAATATGAAAACGAGAGGAAATTCCCGAAAGACCTCCTAGCCAGTAAGCAGTATCACTACAGCATATCAGCTGAGATCACAGTCAATTACTAACATAAGACTTCAACTATTTGGAATGCATAAAATATTCACATGAACTGCAAATACCAACTTCAGTGGTACCTGCCGGAGCTAAGTCCCTTTATTTCATAATATCCCCCAACAGCGAACACAAATTAAAAAAAAAAAGCAATTATAACATAACAAATTAAATAATCCAACGATTACAAACGGTTTGAAGTTGGATTAAAGCGAAAGCAGGAAACCTGAAATCCTGAATAACATGCTATGAACAAAAGCTTTCATAATTCACCAGACGTAAAACAGATATTTTTCTAGTTGAATGCACCAAATTCAAGAACGCGACCAACTGTAAACAAATTTTATTTGCCTGTAATAAAATAGAGCAAAAAAAGATTATCAAAATCAGCACTGCAAGCTTGAAAGTCGAATTAAAAAATGAAATATACTGCGTATTACGAACTGTGAGATTGCTAAGAATTAAGCTCAGTATCGAAAATGTAGACTAGGAGTAAAAAGCTGGTGAACAAAAAATACAATACATAAATTTACAACAGCGGGAAATTTTCCAGATTTCAGCATAAATAATATCACACTACAACACCGAAGTAAACAGATAATAGTTTTCTAAAATAATACATGAATATTACTACATTATAAACAAATGACTTATGAAGACTAACAACACTAAGTTTCTCAGAAAGGAAAAGTGACTGCTCTGAAACCTCTTACATAGACTGAAGACGTAAAAAGTTAATCAAAAAGAAAAAAACTTCAGAAGATAGAGTCGTATCGGACTAAATCTGTATATATTCTTGAATCTGTCCTTGTGTCCAGTATTTCTTTTCAGAGAAACACCTCACAAATGCCCTCCAAAGAAATAAAGAAAAACGTTAATTACATTATTTAACCAAGACAGTTCTTAGGCGAATCAACTTAATTACGAAACAAAAGGATTCTTTCTGGAATAAGCGCTATCTATTTCACCTAACAACTACCAAGAATTTTATACATACGTATGGATACATAGAGAACCAGAAAAGCCAAGTGTAATATTTTTACGCAAATCATTAAAAATATAGACTAACTTCACTGGCATATCATAGTAAGAATGGGATAATTATTACACGAATAAAATGGAAATACATTAAATATATTAGAAATCATATTCTGTACTTCCAAAACACATGTAATAATTTCCATTGAAAGTTCCTCGATCAAAATATTTTCCATCACAAACAATTTCATTACAAAAAAAAAAAAAAAAGAAATCAAAGTACAGCCGACCAGATCAAAATTAAAATAAAGCAGTTTTCCAAACATATGTAGTAGCAAATATCTTAAAATAGTAAAGCAAACAAGGATGAAAAGAATGACTATATCTCGAACCATGATATCGTAAGAAAACCATTAATTTCTGAGAAAGAATAAATAATACTGAAACTACAGTTCGAATCCTGAAAAACTGTAAAGGAAAATACGTCTAATAATTTCTGACTGTAGGGTTCAATTTCTCCAGAAAATAATGGTTTCGTTAAAAATGATATAGCATAACATGATTACCCACTATAGCAACCATAAAATATCTTTTTTCCTTATTTTAAAACGAACCGAGATAATACTGAATTGTATTCGGAAATAAATGGTAGAATTTAATCTGGGATGAGGCTTTTTTTCCTTCCCTCAACACTGAGTGTGCGACCAGCCGGTGGTACCGGCATTGCATAGCAGCTGTCAAGATATAGATGAGATACTTCTTCCACCAAATCTGGTACAGCGGATATCATTCCTACAAAACGGTAGTTAACATGAGAGAATTTGCAAAACAATATATCAATGCTTTAGTACTATTTTTCCTTAAAAAAAAAAAGATCTGATCTTTTGGCTAACAGAAGAATACCATTTTGAACTAACCGTAGATTGCAGCAGTCCTCGATTGTTGGCTGAATTCAGGATTTGACACAAGATCTTCACATGCCATGTTCAGTTCACGAAGGAAATTTTCCACAACACCTGATTTCGTGTGATTTAATGTAACACATATATGAACTCTGAAAGACAGCAAATTGAAACAATAGTTCCGAGCTGGCTTAAAAAACGATTAGATTTTAAGATAGGAAATTGCACTAATTTAAACACTACTTACGCAGGTGGATTTTGAAGAGTAGACAAGACCCATCCCAGTTTATTCATACGATCCGCTAAGGCATAAACGTTGAAACCTCTCGTCGTGAAGACAACAGTTGTAACATCTGATTCACATAGCAATTGTATGTGTGGACATCTCTCAATCCCGGTTCGTATTTCACGCACAGTATTGATGATTGCTTCTACTCGTTCTGCATAGCTGTACAATTTGAAAAGTCTTTAAACGTGATACATAATTCTAAAAATATAAAATCGAATCGAAAATTCAGGACTCGAAAAGTTTTCCAACACTTCCTTAAAGTGATCTCTTCACTTCACCTTAGTTAAGTATACGAATTTCTTACATTCTAACAACTGGATAATTTATGCATAGTGAACAAAAATTTCGATTACCCAAGTTTCACAACAAGTAGAAAACATACACATTTTGGAAAATGTAGACATATAAATAAACAGCAGTGAGCTTACCCTTGCCTTCCGTTGTAAAGTAAAGTAGCCCATGTTAGCGCTATTGCACATCCATCTCTGTTACCAGCTAAAGTAGGTGTCATATATATGCCACCAGGCCATTCGCTGTTGCAAAAATATTGGCGATGAAGCAAGCCGGAATCACGGTACAATATCAGAGATGTCCCTAATGCAAACGTTATTAGTAATCGCTCAAGCAATAAACAACAAGAAGCTACTGAATTTAGAAACATCACGAGAAATATGTGGAAATTCAACTACCACTTGGAGCAAAACCATATTTTTGGACATCACAAGAAATTGATGTAACACCAGGTACACGGAAATCAAAAGGTTTGACCGGAAAATCACATCGTTCCATGATGGACAGAATGAAACCACCAAGAGTTGCATCAACATGTAAAGGAATGCCGTATCGCTGGCTGAGCTGAAAAAGTGAAAATGACAGCCATCAAGTTAATCAAAATTTCAGAATTTTAGAATGGTTTAGCATCTTGGATTAAGGACTAAATAGGTGATTAAAGTTAACCACCACTCCAATTTAAATGAAAGTGTTTTGAGAAAAATCTAATTAATAGTAAAAAACTCTGCAAAGTACTTCAGAAATGGCTTCAATGTTGTCGATTGTACCGAAAGAGTAGTTCGGAGCTGATGCAACGAGCTAGAAAAAATGAACCGTAAACATGTGGCATATATATGAAACTGTTTCAACAGAATACAGTATCATCTGTCCTTTAAATCTTAAAAAAATGAGCAAAAAATATACCATACAAGTATCATTGCTGATAGCACGCTTCATTGCGCCTACATCCACCCGCTGATTTTTATCAACGGGAATATGCCGAATGCGCACTTGCAACACTTTTGCAGCTTTATCGAATGCAGCATGAGCAGATACTGGTACCAACATTTCTGGATGTCTGACTCCACGAGCGAATGCGCGATTCCGATAAGCTGGAATGCTGAACAAATTGCACAGAACTTTAAATCCTTAGTTTCTTTCTTAGCCTGTAATACTTAATTTGTCTCCCATTTACACAAAACCCATTTTTTTTTGTGTCGATTGATGTTACTGCATATATTATATACACGAAATTTGAGACATATTTGCAAATTAATTAAAAATATGCCACACGATTAAGATGAATAAGGAAAGCAGCATATGGAAAAAGTCACCAAAACATGCCAACATATTGCTCTCTGTATCATTAGAAGTGACTGTTCCACAAGAGCCAGGCCCACCGTGAAGAAGTGAAGCAACGATACGTACAATTTCCGCTTCCATTTTGCGACAACCAGGGAAAAGATCAGGATAGAAAGAATCGGAATATACAAATAGTTTAAACATCTATAAAAGCAGCTAATTTAATAAAAATACTTGCAAAAACAAATTTCATCCGAACACGAAATACACTTCAAGCTTAGAAAATGATCAAATAATTTTTCTAACCTTCTCCAGCAACGCCCTATGCTCTTCATCAACATCCGTAAAGATGACTCCGGAAACGCGACCCTCGTAAAAAGAAAATTCGCTCATGGTTCTATATAATTCTGCTTCATGAATTATATTATTAGCTGTAAGTCCATGTTCGGGTAAAAACTTGTAAAATTCCTGAAAAATGTAGCATACTAGGATAGTGAAAAAAATCATACACAGCTTCAACGCTTAAAGAATATCAAATGTTATTTAAAAAGAGATGATACAGAAATGCGCTGTTAGCTTCATTTTTTGTTATTTCCATTTAACCGAACTTGAACAATGCGACAGAAATTTTTTCGACTTACTTTCTTTTTATCATAGTGATGTATTGTCTCTTCAAGATCTCTTCTCGCCTTGTCCATTTCTTTTTCTATTTGAGCATTTACCCAAGGTATCACACGAAATACGGAAAAAATCTGAAAAGGAAAAAAAGGAACATAATCATAAAAGCATTACTTTATTTCATGGAAACTCAAAGCATCAAGATAACCTTTTGCATCTCGACAAAAAAAAAAAAAAAAAAGTAAAGGAAAATGCATTGAGAGAAACAGAGAACAAAAACGAAAAAAAAAAAAGAAATACCACAGCTCGAATACGAGAGGAAAGGGGACGATCTGCTCTAAGCAGTTTCCGGAACCACATGAAAAGGCAAGCAACGGAGAGAGTGTACGAGACGATTTGCCAAGGTTCCAGATGAACACATGCCCGATTGAATCCAACACGACTATCGTCTACGATCTGTACAACCAAACGCCATGTAAGTCCACCATCCAATGTCCACCAATCGTTCATTTGTACCATGACCCTGGAAATATTAGACGCTCATAAGCTAAATAATCATTTGAATCCAACAAATCTACATAAAAATCAGAGCCATATTATCTTCGCAATTTGAAAATAGAATCACAAGATACCACAATTTAATAACAAAAGTCCGCCTTTTCTTTTGTTTCAGGAGTACAATGAGAAAGACTACAACGAAAACTACGACGCGTCAGGAATTACCTCTTACCATTTACTTAATTGTAACGGTATCAGCAGGCATAAAAGATATTCCTATCCTCTCTCCCGTCTCCCAAAAAAAAAAAAAAAAAAAAGAAGCAAAAAAATGAATAATAATCAAACACTGATACATTTAAGCAGTAGAACTCGTTACATTCCCTACTTTAATTATGACCTAAGTTTTACTTGAAAATGAATAATCATGTTTCACTGAGTACTACATCTTTTCAGAATCTCCTCCACTGAGATACTGCGACGCCATAAAACATCACGCGTTACAAATCACAAGGAAGAAATAATAAGATATGACATGTTTAAACCTGCATCATGCAGTTGGAACATACAGAAAAATACGAACTACCTGAAATTGCACCATACCACCTTATCCTGATAACACTACATATCAGTCACCTCATCACCACAAATACATGATTGCAAATACCGGCCAGTCGCAGAATACTATATGGCGATAAAGCTATGGACGAGAATTTGAATTGGCTAGTTGAGTTGTCGATGGGTTTCAGGTGATGATGCCTTGGTAGTAAGGTGGATGGCTGTGCTCGTGGCGCTTACAGGATTTATCACTTATGTGAATATTCCTGATGAGTCTGAAAGTTGCTGGATGTAAATGGGAATGGGGACAATGGACAATTTTGAATATGGGAGACTTTTCAATCCCTTAAAAGTGATGAGAAAGAAAAAGAAAAAAATTAAAATTATTATTTTTGGACACATTTAATTCTTAAAATTTCTGTATATAATCTATTTCGGTGAGAATTCTAGGATAGTATATAATCTACTGTGTGAGTTTTCATTGTCGACTACTTACTTTCGTGGAAATTGCAAAAATTTGCAGAGGTCATTTCGTACACGAACCTGACTGCTCAGGATGTTGTGACTTTAAAACATAGACTGGACAAAATAAACAATTGCAAGATATACTTTGTAAAGAGCAATCTTCAACGCTGTCTCAAATTGTCGTCACTATTTTAATAATTTCTGTCACCTAGCAAGTCCAGTTCTTGCTCATACTATTTGCTAATTATCATTCACAAGTTGACTTCAACTTGAGGAAAGAAATGTGAAGCGAACTAGCATTTTTCACACAAGTGGTCCAACTTTCTTGCTAGATATTACGCTTACTACGTCGTTGGGTTCTCTGCTGCATCTGTTGCATACATCTCTCTTTACTGGTGGCTGAAGAATTCCTCGTGCTGAAGGAATCATTCTTTTATTTCGCGAAACTTACACACTTCTGATTCTGCAGCACCACACGTGATGCAACTTTAAACTCTACATCCACCCGGTGAACCGACGTGAGTGAAGTGTGGTAATGCTTGGTTAAGTAAATTATTCATATACGACCCGCTATGAAAACTCCGCGTACCTATGGAACTGGCTTTATAGGTTAGGTGTCTGTAAGTTAGGTTCTCGTGCTATGTGTGGGAGGTCTTTTGAGCCAGGAGTTATAGCAGTTGGTTTGCTTTTATGGTACAAAAAGTACGGAACATCCTTAACAAATTCAATAGTTCCATTTGAATTAAGAAATTTGTACTTTTCTCAAACTTACCGCGATAAAGTATTATCCAATTTCATGAAGTACGTCAGGTTTTTACTGTGCATTGAATGTGATTTACGTGTAAGGTGCGGTTGCTTGTCATTTCGTTCTACTGATTATAATGTTATAAGTGAAGTTTCACGCTGTAAGTTCGTTAAGCAGTGTGTTCTATTACACCGTGTAGTTGATCCGAAATTTAACCCATAAATGTTGCTCTGTCAGGTATGGAATCGCATGGACAGGTTGCCGGTGACGCGTTGGAAAGTGCTGCGAACTATGTACAACGATCCATTTTAAGAATCTGTGAAGATTCTGATTTGTACTACAAATTAAAGTACGATCCGTACCAACCAGGTCAGTTTTTTTTCTCGTTCTATAGACTTTGTGGCCATATCATCTCTTTATGGATCTACTTTGTTCATGGTTAAGAGCAGTTTGAATGCCACCGAGCATTCACGAATGTTTGAATTAAAATATTTATTATAGATAAAGTGACAATATCTGGTCTTGCAACAGGTGATTATCAACCTCTGAGTGATTTGGAGGTACCAGAATTTGTTCATGGTCATTTGAAACCGATTCCACAAGAGCTGAAGGATCAGCTTAATAGTAAATTTCTTTCCTCAGTGGTTTTAATTTCTTTTCGTGCTTCAGCGTAGGTCGTAAACTGAGCTGAGTGCTCAAACATTATAATTCTTCAGTCAGCGATGCTGTTGGCTTTTGTAGGTACCCAAAGCATTTGTACAATGGGTGTATTAGCCGAAATTGGACGTGCTTATATGACAATTGATGCCGATCTATACGTTTGGAATTATGAAGACAGGTTTTTTTCATGATTGATCTTTTCGAAAAAAAAAAGCATTTTTGCAATGGGTATGTCATTCGAAATTGGATATCCCTATAAAACGAATTATAATTAAGTTAAGAATCGAGTGATTATTTGCACCGATTTATTTAGTTGGTCATTTTTTCCTTTTCCAGAGCTGCATTTCCATTTTCTACTAGGTTTTGTCAAAAAATCACATTGTGCGGAACATTCCTCTTTTGTTCCAGAGCTGTGTTTTGGAATGTATCATAGAGCGGGAGTTATTGTCAAATTTGTATCAGTGAATTCATTATTTGTTTAGTAGTTTTTGCAGCAACAGTGTTCATTTTCAGTTCAGATCTAGCTTACTTTGATGGAATACCTAATACAATTACCAAAGTGGCAGTCGCAAAACCAAAGGCTGGTGTGTTCCAGGTAATTATTTCCGAAGTCACTCAGATCTTCCCACTGGAATGAAATATAAGATTCGGAGAGTGTTTTTGCTATCCATTCTTTTTACTGTTATCTCTTGTTCCCGACTTTTAGATATATTTCATTTCGATAGCTTCGGAGACTGTAAAGAAAAATCTTACTCCTATAATTGTTCTTGCACTTCTTGAGAGGAATTTTACCGTTAGTATTATCAGTTCTCATTTTAATTTGTTATTCAGTACGTGTTGTGAAAGAATCAAGTTTCTATGTTCTTTCTTTTCCAAAATTTCTATCCTTAAGCTATTAATTCAGTAGTTATTACAGAAGCATATTCATTGCTTGGTTGTTGTAGCGACAACGAAAGAAATCGTGTTACTGGCGGCAAGCTTCGCAAATAATAACATAACGGTCACAGATATGTCTTCTTCACCCGAGGATTTCAAGCAGTCTGATATGTATCTTCTTCCAGATGCACTTTTTAAGGTTATTTTATGATGGATAAATTAGTTTTTCTATTCTTCCACTAACTTTTTTACAGTTTACACTATTGCAACCATGATTGTCCAGTTATTCTGCGGCAGCGGAGAACTTCCTAACCATTGCTGATATTTTTGAGCGAGATTTTACAGCTTGAAAACTTGGAATAGTAGACATTTTGAGTAAATACATCCACCGCTGTTTTAACTCTTATTTTCAGTCCCTTTATTGGAAGGATATTATAGATCTGGAAGTTTCAGGTTCCAATCGATGATGCAACTATATCAGATATAATTGCAACATCAAACGGCCGTATTTTTTACACGGAAGAGGAGATTTTGTATGAGCTTGATTATCAGGTATAAATTTCGGAATTAGTACAGTATGCATATCTTGCTCTTCAAGTTTTTCCACTCGCTCAACAGTCCATGCAAAGATTATATCCTTTTTTCTTGTTTTTCAGGATAAAGGCTGGTTCAGCCGTCGATGTCGAAAAATAAATCATTCCAAAAGCTTTATTAGCTATTTCTTGCCTTCCATATCTTTAATTACGGGGAAAGAAGGTAATATTCGTAGTACATTCTCCAGTGATATCAAGTGGGTTAAGATTTTGGCAGTATTG
Source organism: Setaria digitata (assembly GCA_003640385.1). Classification (NCBI taxonomy): domain Eukaryota; kingdom Metazoa; phylum Nematoda; class Chromadorea; order Rhabditida; family Setariidae; genus Setaria; species Setaria digitata. The sequence continues at coordinate 11,551 of RCAB01000234.1, read as the reverse complement.
TTTAATAATTTTGGTACTTATTATCCGTGTCACTTCTTTTTTTCCTAATTTTGGAGCTTCATCTTATAACTGATGAGGATGAATACTGAGAAAATAACTAAAATTGATTGCCTTTTTGACCAGAGGATATTTTAGAACGGCTGGTACGATTATGTCTAGATGATTCTAGGCATATCTTATATAGTCTTTCTGAAAATGGATCCATACAGGTTTATGACTTGAATGCTGATGGAAATTCAATAGTCAAAGTAGCATCGCTGAGTCATGGACAAATTCAGGTTTACTATTCATAATTTTTGTTACAAAACCTCATATTTCAACACAAGCATTCTTTGGGATGTGCCAAGCAAATACAGCTGAAACTTTTGGATTTGAAAAACCCAGAAGCTATAGAGATCTGCATCCTATGCAGTGAGGGAGCTAAGCGAAATTTTTGGTGGATAACATACTGTGGCATATATTTCCACGTCTGAAATGCAGTCCTTCCCTCCATCACGGGCATAAGACTTTGAACGATGGAATTGTCCTGATTATTTCTATCAGACAGCTTACTTTTGTTGCAAATTAACTTTAGGAACTCGCTGCAACAGAATGCAGATCGGTGGATGCCTCTTTTTTTATCGACATTGTGAGCATTAGTCCAGTACCTTACACACAGTCTCGACATTTGCATCTTGTAAGTTGCAAAAATTATGTTTGTCGTTATAAAGCTGAACAAGTCTATTTTATCGACAATGAAATAATCTCAATTTCATTGTTTGAATGCATGTTTACTGTTGGATTTATGAAATCCAAGGCTAAATGGAACAGCCCTTAATGCTTCGTATTAGTTCGTAAAAGTTATACTATGGAGCAGTTTGTTTGATTTTTTTTTCCAATCCATTCTCAAAAGATTTGGTAAGCATTTCGCCACTTAAATTATGTTTTTTTTTTTTTTTTTCAGATTGCGACAACAAGGAAAGGTGTTCGTTTATTCTTTAGCTGTTTCCCACCAGTACCGAAAAATGCTTATCAGGTGACTTCGAAGTCGTCCGTGTTAAATTGGATGGTGAGCTATGTTATATTGCTTTTTTATTTTGAAATTCAAATTTCACTGAAATGTTGGAGAAAAGAATTGGTACTTGACTAATGATAAGGAACTTTATAAGATATTGTATTAAGAACGTCGATAAGCGTTTTAGTGGTGAAAATCAGATTTTCAGGAAGGCATGAGACCTAGCTGTTTGCGTCTGAAACATATTCGTCTACCGCCCGGTTATGGTATTTCACCGGTATCTTTCCATCCGCTCTCTATCTACGATGCATTTTACGCTCACGGTATATATTTTCAAATTTTTGTTCTAATCAACATATAAAATGCGATAGGTACATGATGTTATCACTGCAAGAAGCATCAGTAAAGATGTTAGGCCATGTTAAGTGAATGGATAATGTGCATTTGAGTTTTGAAAGTTTTGGAAGCATGATATTTCAAAGTTTTTGCAGAAGTTGGTATCATGGCTGGTGAAGCTGGCATCGATATCTCTAATCTTTCGGTTTTTTGCTCATCGAATTTTCCAACTTCTGAATGCCTTACAGAAAATGTGGTTAGTTTCTATACTATTACTGCTTGCGCTTTCGTCTAAAAGTATTTATAGCATTTCTTTGCTTTTTTGTGTAACTGTTTTTTTTTTTTGCTACTTCTTAATTATGGAATTTATGGCATATAGCTTACCAGGCTTTGTAATGTTAAAAAAAAAATAGATTATTTTTTTTTTTTGGATTTATGTCATTATATAGTAATGTTCGTTTTCTACCTGTTTTGAATGTGATTACCGCAGCATGTTGTTAATGTTAATATTTACTAATATATTTCAGACACAATTACGTCTTCGAAGTTTGGTGATGGCTATAACAAAAACTATATCCAGAGCACCGCTTTTGGTACGTTTTTTATGTGCATGCGTATTGTCAAGTTCTTGTATTTTTTTTTTTTAGGTAAGATGAAGTTTAATGAAATATGAGTTTTTTTGAGTCAGTAAACCTTTTGCCAACATCTTATTCTCACTTTCTACTGAGATTTGTGATCTACTGTATTTCAGGCAGCTACAGCTTGTCGTCTCCCTACAAATCTTTTACTGTTTAGGGATACTTCTGAAAAATTCATTGTTTTATGTGAAAAGGTATTTCTTCATTTTATGTAAGTTATTTGCCTAACTAATAAGCACCACAGCTTGACGGAGCAGATGAGCTAAAGCGGAATCGTTGTACAGATGAGAATATTCTTCTGAAAGATAATTATTGATTGTTTCTTGAATTGCTTCACCACTGTAAGACGTACTGAATTAAATACATTTTAATTTCTTGCCCCTATATATCTTTTTTTTAAAGGTATTCTGCATCGCTTAGACTTTTTTTTCGTTGTATTTGAAATGGTTGCTTTCATCTATTTGCATGCCATTCAAATCTCAGGGAATACAAATTATTGATCACCGTACACCCGTTGATATGCTGCGTGATATTCTTCTTCAATTCGGACCTGATTCATCACATATTAGCTACTTTACGCAGTTACATGGATTGGTTAATGTTGGTGACATGGCTCTGACAATTCTTTGTACAGAATGTGGAGTAAGCAGTGCAGTGAAGGTTGTGTTTAGTTAGAAAAACATTTATCGTAACAAAAATGGTTTACGAAGCAGGACCCTCAATTTTGCCATGATTTATTGGGAAGATATGAATCTATTTTCAGGATTCGGCTTTACGGTTGTTTTTCATGTTGAGCAATGAAAAAGTTCGAAGCAAATATCTAGGATCACCGTTTCGTGTAGGTAGTGTGAGCCAATATTCATTACCTACCGCCGATTCACTTTCGGATATTTCTCTGCAGATTCGTTGTAGGTTTTAATTCTCAAAATTGAGCATATGGTAAAGCTCAGGAACGTCTAATTTCATAGTGTTGCTTTGATTAAATTGACACAAAAAATAGCTCTATAATTGAACCCGTTGAATTAGAGAGTTTCGTTGAGACTTCTCATGCAGTGAAGGTTTTGGCACCTCTGATTACTAGATGAGTTTGAAATTTTTAGAATACACTTCATACAGGTCTAAATTTAACCTCTACTTGCTGAAGTTCTATTTTCACTGTAAATTAATCCGAAGTGTTTGGCTGTTGCAGCGCCACTGTTCTCATCTACGCCTCAGCAGCAGAAGCGTTTTGTGCGCTCGTCAAGAGATTCCTTCCCGGAAATGCAGCAGGTTTTGAATGGTGACGAAACTTCGTTATCGAACGAAATCCAAACATATGTAAGCTAACCTTTTTAATGCTCTAAAAGATTTCCTTGATTGACTTTCCTATCTAAACATTTCGAAGCAGAAGATTATTTCGTTATTAATCTTATATTGTCGTAGTCTCAATAGGTTTTTAATTACAGGCCTCGATGAGTTGCAGACATGATGCACTTTTCCTTCATTTTTCACGAATTGTTGAAAATTTATGGACAAAGCCTTTATGCCAGTTGCTTCCTGACAATAAGGTTTTATGGATTATCATCATTACAGTATTTCATATTTGAGATTGTTGAAGTTTTGGAAATCAATTTATAGATTTTTCTTTCAGCTTGTTAGTGTTTATGGCGTTGACGAATTGGAATGGTTATTAAACCAACTGAGACCATTCAAAAGGGTTATTGAGGATTATGGATTAATCGGGAATGTTCAGGAATATGTGCAACTTACAATTGATGACGATACTGCGCATTCTCGTACGGAAGGTATTGTTTTATAGTTGAAGTGTTTTTATTCATTTATATCTTGATGCATTACAAAACTTTATTTGTACAAATGCTTTTTGCGAGTGGTTATACTGTTCCAGTGGCATCGCATTCTGAGCGCCGTTCATTACTTAGTTTTCGTGAACTTTTGTCGCTTACTGTGGAAGTGTTGTTGTTATGGAAAATCTTATGCGAGCATCAGTTTCACGTTGTGACAGCGCTTCTTAGCGCGAAAAGTCGGAACTGTCTGGTCGCCACATGTCTCTGCAATATAATACTAAGTGGTCAGCAGGTAAGGAAAGTTTTAGCATAGTTCACCACTGCTTCCAGACAGCAATAGCTGAACTGCTTAATTATACTCCTGTGAATGACATCTGGAAAAATACTGCCATCTGCTTTCTTTTGTAATTAAATTTAGATTAACTTTCGAGTGTATTTATCAGTTTTAGGCCATATCCCAATTTTTTTTTCTTATGAATAACTGAATTTAGCTGTGTGCTGATTTGATAACATGTCTCGTTCGTCACTATCTGGGTGACAATGCAACAACGACTGTCTTATGCAACGAACTGCGTGATTGCTGTCCTTCGTTGTTTTCTGTAGATGATGCTAATACGACGAAGGTAAAATCATATATTTTTATTACTGATAAATGCCAGTTCGATTTCTAGTTTTGTGTGGCATAGCAGTCAGGTTGATGATAGCAAATTGTTTTCTATTTAGCATGCCTGAGAAATATATTCTTTAGATATAGAAAAAAATATGAAAAATTTTGCTTTGTTGCTGTTGATTATCGACCCAGTTCTATTAACTACAAATAATGCAGAAGAAGTGATATCCACCGCGGTTTATACCCACCTTTTGATAAACTTCGCCGGAGCATATTTGGGGTGGATGAAATCATAATTGCATTTTACCTGATTTAGGCCACAGAAATGATTGAAGAAGTGCGTCGTTTACCACCATGTTCTTCACGAACAGAAATATTAGCAGAAGCCGTTAAATTGTTAAAAACAGGGATCCAAAAAATTAATTTGCCAGTAATTTGCCAACTTCTCTACGAAGGTAAGAATAGCCTGCGTACTTGTATATCTTTTCCTTTATTTGTTTGCTCTTGGAAATAAGAAATATGAACCGAAACGCTATTGGAGAGAGAGAGAGAGAAACGATGATGCTGTGCTTAAATTGATACATAACGAAAGGGACATATATCGTTTTTAGTGAGCACTCTTCCTTTTCAGTATTCTTTCTTTCATTGTGAACGAAGTCATGTTAGAATATGACATCAAGCTTTTGTCCCTTAAACTCTTCACTGATCATGTAGGGTAAATGGACCAGGGAAGGAGATTTGATACCACTGATTTTTATTCAATTATTTATCAGTTTTTGAAGATGGTGTCGTTATTATTGTCAAATTTCTAGGTTTTCTTCGTACCAGTTTTCACTCCATTCATATCCTCAAACTTTTGCTCATTTCTGTAGTAATATGTTGTATTTTTAAGTTGATTATGTGGAAGGGATCGTAGATTTGGTATTAGAACGCGCGGAACGTGATGATTCAAAGTTATTGGCCATAATAGCGTACAAAAATCATTGTGGAGAAAATGATATATTTGCACAGGAGGCATTTGCAAGAAGGTTTCTTTACTTCTTTTATCCTTAGTCTGATTACCATGTGATGTTCACCATTTTTTTCGTTTAATTTAATTAAAAAATTTATAGAAAGGATGCATACAAGTGCATAACGGACACTCTGGATCGTATAATGACTGACCAGAAAACAGCGGGTACGTTAGATCTGCTTAATCCATCAAAAGATCTTATCATTCGGAAAGTTCTGGAATCGAAAGATGAGCTTGCAAATGTGGCCATTTTTAAATGGCTTCTGGATAATGATTTTAGTAGTGTTGTTCTGCAGGTTATCTATTCTTTTTTTTTCACCCATAAGTTTTCCCACATATTGTAGAAAGTAGTAGAGGAAGTGTTTTAAAAGTGAAAAAAAAAAAAAACCGTATTTGATTGGAAGTGGTGGCAATTATTTGTTAAAGCTTGGATTCATTTCAGAGTAGGTCTCCATTCCTGGAAGCATTCCTTCATCGTTGTGTTGAAGAAGGTGGTTCAAGTCGATACTTGGATCTTTTATGGCGATTTCATGAGCGTAACGGTGATCATATGAAGGCAGCTAATCTTTTATATCAGCTTGCTCAGCGCGAAACGTATGCTTTTCATATTGTTTAGTTTTACAGTATCTTTGCGGTAACTGTTTTCATATATCTATCGTTCCTAGGGATGCTTTCGATATTCAGCGCCGTGTTGCATATTTGTCACAAGCTGCAATGTGTGTTCAATCAGCAAATCTAGAAATTGACAGTAATACTGAATTACATGATCTCGTGCTGGAAATACGTGATAAACTTGATGTTGCTCAAATTCAGCTTGCGACAAGGTTAGCCAAACAGTTTATTTCTAACTTTAGGTTCCATTGTGATTCTGCTTCTCTTTTTATTGCTACTAGTACTACTTTTTGCACTGCCTCTATGAAATCAGAAATTAGACTTATTTTTTGTGAGATTACTCCTAATCTACTACCTCGTAATATAAACGAAACATTTATTCGTAATTAATGAAAACGGAAATTAGGGATTTGGTACAGTCGATGCCGCAAACTCGTGAGACGGTTGCAGCCAGAAATTATCTTGAAAAGCAGCTGTATACAGTACAAGAACTTTTCGAAGAATTCGCTGTTCCGCTGGACTTGCCTGATATCAAACTTGCTCTCTGCTTTTGTTCAGCAACTTATGATGAAAATGCTATTGAAGATTTCTATACTGAGATAATTGACAAAGGTTACTTTCACAATAGTTTTGAAACCTAAACGACACACTCGTGCACGCGGAGAATCACTTTCTGGGCATTTCCTACACTGTTTACATTATTGTAGAGTTTAACGCATAGTACATATACTAGTAGGTTTCTTTAATGCGTCTCAGGGTGGGCTATCTTTTATATGCAAATTGGGTTAGCTTGTTCAGATTTAATGAACATGTAAGAAGAAAGTAGATCCTCACTTTCCATGTTGAGCTGCTCTTTTTTTTCGTTGGATTTATGATACGTATTTGGTGGGGTGATTATCGGCAAGCGTTTTTTTAAATTCTTTAATCCAATTCTTTATCACTGTTTTCCAGGTTGATAACATTGTTTTACAGAATTATTCTCATCCGAAGCCGAGTCGCGTGAAATACGTATTCAGCGGCTAGGTAGACGAATAGCTGCCTTAGGGAAGAAGTATTCACTAGTACCAAAATATTATCCTCTTGGTAGGTTTTTCCGCTGGTGCTAGAGTTAAATCGATAATGTACTTCTTCCACTCGGCATAATCTTAAGAAAAAAGATATAAGAACTTTAAGAATTATTCTGAGACGAAGTGATGACGTAATCCAAAACAGAAGACCGAGAAATGTTGTATAATTATCCTTCTGTGTGGTATGAAATTTGTTCGCTGAGATTTAGTAGAGTATTTTAGGACGGAAGTACTCTATATTTTTCTAGTAGTTCTACATTTTATTTTGTGCAGTTTTTGGTATTTCGTCTAAGTGTTTAACATTCCTTATTTAATTACCTTTATTTGCTTAGAATTCTTTAAATTTACAGCTTTAAAAATGATTTGTTGTATTTATCTTTTTAGATATAATCTTATCGAAATTGTTGAATAGAGGAATGCGCGAAGGTTTTTCACCTTCATTTTTACATATTATTGTGGCAATAATCGAAGCGCCATTTAACGTTGTAATTGGTACATTATCGACTATCTTTAGGTAAATGAAATATTTATTTCAGGTTCTCAGATTTGATCACTTATAATTTGGGGAGAGTGGTAGGGAAAGTTGTCTGATTTCAGTCCACTAAACTCATTATAGGAGAGATCCATTTTACCAAAAGAATGATACGGCATGTCTTTACTTAATGCGATCAGCTTTACATGTGATAACGAAGTTCGTTGAAGATTCTTCCCGCTTTTATCAGCAAAGGTGAGATCCCTTGGTATCACTTTACATTAGTTGTAGATGCTTATCGTTGTACCTAGGGTAGAGGATAAAGGCTATGAATGCCTGTTACAAACCTATTTATATGGCAGCGATAAGTATAACACTTAGTAAATGATTTATATCTGTAGGTTGTAGTATTATACATCCTAATTGAGATCCATTGTAGTTGTTTGAAGTACCGAATGATAAAATAGCTATGGTATTTTTAATGGATAATACTTTGTATTCATTTTAAAGATTTTCGTTTAAAAGGTGTTGTTTCTGTTGCAGCAGATCAGCACTGGCTAGCAAATGTTTAGATCTTGTAGCGGCATTTTTGATACATCTCTCGCAAGCTCAATCATTTACTGTTCCTGATCAGAAAAAACTCATCGAAACGTTCAAATCATTGCAAACTATGTTGGAAAATATGTGACTTTATCGGTGGTTTTTTTTCCTCTTAGAATTTGCTTCTTCGGTGTATTTTAACTGCAATGAAGGAAGAGAATCTTACATTTCTATTTAAAATAATGTGCTTGAACGAAGCATGAAAGATGTGTACTTCCCCAACATAACATATTGAGAAAAATTCACTCATTATTTCAACACTTTTATATTTATAAGAAAGCAGGAAAGCCTTCCATTATTTCATTTTAATGAAAGGCGGTTTAAACTTTCAATCGATTTTAAATGCTAAGGAAATCTATGAGGTTTTTTCAGACAAAATTTGATGACTTTCACAAAATTCTTTTTTTTTTTGTTTTGGTGAAATTCAACAGAGAACCTTTTTCTTTTTTCTTTTTTTTCTTCTTGGTGATAATTTGATAAGTTCTTACATTATTAATTTCCTAGTTGGTATGTTGGCTGAAAATTAAATTGCAGGCAACGTTTTTCAATGTTCTTTTAAAAACAAATGATTGAAATGAAACTGAATGTTGTGACCTATGGTATTTTAGGGATTGTTAAATTTTTCTGCATTTGATCACAAATGTTCCACTTCGTATTGCCTTCTTGACTTAATATCATATTTCACTGCATTTAAAAAAGTGTACCAAATAAAATTGTTCTTTGAGATCTACGTTAAATATGTGGAAACGTGAGATGAAGCGGAAAATCTTAAGTATTACAAATGAATTTCAGATGACTGATCTCCACCAATTCTGTTTTGTTGCCGTTGTTGATTTACCCATTATTTCCCTTTTTTGTTGTCTGTCTGAGGTAGCCTTTCTTTTGAAAATTACGAGTGATTTCTTAAGGGAAACCTTTAAAATATTTGTATTCACCTTCAACGGTTTTCTTGCAAATAAAGCGTAGTCTATTTGAAGTTTTGCGTTTTGCAGTAGTTGGTTTTTTAAAGTATTTATTGTGCATAAAGTTTAGTTCTATTATAGTAGACGGATAGGAGTAGTATCAGAATTCAGTTACAAAGAAAATTTTAGCCTAAAAAATCAAGAAATTGTAATGTAATGGATACTTGTCAGCAAATATTCGATAATAATAAAGTTTCATGCGTAATTTACGTAAATAATCTGTTCATCCGTTAAGTTTCTGTTTTGTTATTAATACGATTTTAACTTACTACTATATTATCAGAGATAAATAGCAATAATTTAGCCTATTCTATGAGTAACGGAACTAACTTCTACACGTACCTGTATGGAATTTTTATTAATAACTAATTCCAATATCAACTAGTGGCACTATTTACACATACATGTATGTTGTATCCCCATAAGTATAATTGTCCGATAAAGATGACAATAATAATGGTTACACTACAATGTGTGTAGTAAGACTGTCACTCTCTCCAGTAAACAGCAAATGAATCGGATTTTCATTTTCATGTTACGAGAAAGGGAAAGAGAGAGAAAGATGAAGGATGCGACAAGAGATATTCAGTTTATGCAAGTTTCTCCGTTTCGTTCGTCCTTTTTCCTTTCTCCTTTTAGTTTTTCTGAATTTTGACATCATTTCTCACATATCTCTTTTTTTTTTTCTTTTCTATATGTTTTTTTTTTTATTCATTATGAATAATTTATTAATTTGTTTGTTTGTTTTTTGCTCTTTTTTTTTTTATCACTAACAAATGCCTAATCGTCCTTAGAGAAAGGGTAATTGAAGGAGAAATTGTTGCATGATGATAGATATCAAATTCAAAAATTTATGATATTTTAAAGAAGTATACTTGCCAAATTTTTGTGTGTTAGAATGGTGTATATTATTAAGAAACAATTCATCAAATATGATGGCATTATTGTGGAAATTTGACCTAATTGATTTTGGAGATAATAATTAGTAAAAGGTACAAATTGGGCAGTATTCGTAGTGTAGATTCATTCTTTCATCCTGTTCAATATTGATGCAAGAATAGAAAGATGATTAAAAAAAAAAGTTTACAAAATTTTTTGTTTGGTACTTCCAGTGTTTTGACGAAAGTTAATAATAGTTAATTCGTTAGGTAAGTATGAAAATAGGATTTAAAAAAAAAAAAAAAAAAAAGGACGAATTAACAGTGTTGTTTCTTTGTAAAGATTTTACCAAAAGAAAAGAACACCAATTAAATTAAGCAGCTGATTTGACTGTAAAATTTTTTTTATTGAAAATTTTTCCTGATCTCAAAAGCAAATCATTTCCGTCAAATCCATCATGTAAATGCCTTTGTGGATTAGAATTGGTACCAGTTTTCAAAACCATTAATATCCCTCTTAAATCAAATTGATCAATGTGAGGAGTTTATTTAAATTAGCAATAATCTAATAAATGAATCAAAAAGATCCACTGAAATGATTTCATGGCGGGGTTAAATTTAGATATGATCAATATCGCTGATAATAATGATAATATTTGTGCAAATTTTGGACTAAATTATCCAGTTGCCTTTCAAATTTATGAAGAATTTTCGCTGATAATTTGTTATAATTGAAGTTTGAAAGTATTGTTGTTCCAAATGAATGAATAATATAAATTGTCCTGATTTGCGTTAAGTAGTACTAATATACTTAGCTACAGCTAATTAGCTTTTGAAGAGTTTTCTTTGTCTTGGCTGGAGGTTTTCTTTCCGGAAGAGAGTTCGATTAGTATCTTGTTTTAACATCTGCTGATTAACCTTCTACTTTCAGGGCCGTGGAATTGTTTTATCATGTTAATTATTTTAATCATTATAAAACAAACTCTTCCTTTACACATTATACTTATCATTGTAATGTGATGGGATAAATTTTGAACCCCTAATAAAATATGTTCACATAATAGACTTTAAAACGGGGCTGAAACCATTAATATTTAAGTTTTAGGAGCACATGAAATTAACTTCATATCTTGCCAAACTATTCCACATGGAGTTTTATGAATTCGATATCAATGGGTATCTTTATTATCATCCAGAACTCCACAAGGTGTAAATTTAACATTGAAGATTGAATAAAGATGGCTTGGATTAAAACAAAATTAGTACTTCATATCAACATAACTTTCCCTTTATGTTGATTGTTTCCACATTTGATCAGCACAAAGAAAAAAAAAAAGTTGGAAATAATGATAAAAAATCACAGTATTGAAAGGATGAGAAAATATAAAATTCAAACAATTAATTGATTTTGAAAGGAGTCTCGATAAAGAAATGCGACGAGCATTGGTTTTTTTTTTTTTTTTTTTAGTGCATTTTTTTTTTTCTTCCGTTGTGGCTGTTTTGCATATCATTCTGATATGAACAGCCATTTTATGTGTTTTGCTGGTTTATTTTCTGTTTCCTTTGCATTTATTTTAAACTAGGAA